>JAVJHY011507104.1:0-12632 GCA_035593235.1 Phascolosoma agassizii | reverse complement strand
CGTTTCCGCAAATCAAGACTGTAGGCCATCGTATTCGAAATTATACATACATTGGAACTTAATTGGAATAGCTATATTTCATTGATCGACAGGTTTCAAATGGGCATTGGCCCAAACATCTTTCTCGAAAAAAAGGTTATGCATATCTTGCAGAATGCATCGCTAGGCGTTTTGCTCAGGTCACAGCCAGGTTCGAATCGGATTATCTCTTTGTCTGGTTAGATTGGGACGGGGACAATATTTTGATGGACGGCGGAATTATTGACTATGGGTCAGTGAGGCAGTTTGGTCTCTATCACCACGAGTACCGATTTGACGACACAGATCGTTGGTCCACGACCATTCCCGAACAAAAACGAAAGACCAGATATATCGTGCAAACCTTCATTCAACTGAGTGATTTTCTCGTAAGAGGCAAGAAGAAGCCGATTCAAAATTTTACTCGTCATAAATTGCTCAAGGTGTTTGATCAGGAATTTGAACAACATCTGTCTCGTCATCTGCTCTATAAAATTGGATTGAACGAATCTCATCGAGATTACCTGCTCAAAGAACACCAGGATCTGATTAAGAAATTTAAAGGAGCGTTCAGTTACTTTGAAAAGGCGAAATCACAAAGAGGCCCACACAAAGTCTTAGACGGCCGAACCTGGGATGCGATTTATTGTATGAGGGATATGTTGCGAGAATTGCCGGCACATCTGTTTGAACAAGAAGCGATCATGACCCCTGAAGTATTTATGGACACGATGGCATCAAGCTATGCCAGCAAACGGGACAGAACGTTACATGATGCGAAAATCAGAAAAATACAGGAATTTCAAAAACGGTATCGGGCTTTAGTGCACCAGACGGCGAAGGCGTTCAAAACCACGGAAAGAAAATTGTTACTCGAACTCGGGATGAGGGCATCCATTATCAACCAGTATGATCGAGTCACCGGCAATGCCATTCTCGAGGTGACGGAAAAAATGCTAAGGGAACGAAAAAGGTTATCGTTTGACGAAATGCAAAAGGTGATCCAGGGTTTTATTCAGTATCAAAAAATGCGGCCCGATCCAGATACGAAAAAAGACATGAAAAACCTGAATGCAGTAGAGGAACGACGGTCCCAACAGGTGATGAACAAGATGATGGGATTGGTTCGGGAGAATCGAGAAAGCCTGTAGGGCTTCCCGTTGTTATTGGCCATCTAAATGGAGCAGATGATCGGAAATGAGGATTTCATCCCCCTAAACCAGGCAAAGTTACCTAAGAATAAGAGCAGCTGATTCATAGTCAGTGGGCTGCGAGGGAAAAGTCCTTTCTGAGAAAGGCTTTACCTAAATGGTAGGGCGAGAAAAACCTGTTTTAGAATCTGTTTGAGGAGATCATGGAAGAACTAGTAAGAAGGTCAGATGAGTTTTTTAACCAAGCAGTCCAGAAATATTCAAGTATTCAAAGGCGGATGAATTAATAGAAGGGACAGTCACACCAACCCACGCGGCAACGAGAATATTCTATGCGCGGCTTTGCTTTCTCGACACAGGCACAACGGTTTTTGAAATTACATGGACTCACACAGAATCTCTTCCGTCTTGGCCACCATCTGATGCAGGCAGTCAATTATCGGTTGTTGCGGACCAAGGCGTTTCCGGTTTGGAAGGAAGCGGTGTGTGCATGAGGGATGGTGCGAAGCGGTTTCATGGCACCCTTTGGCAGTTAAAATGACAATACCATTTTATAATGTCATCTGTCTTCGTGGCAATCCTCTTAGTTCTATTCATGATATTATTCTGATCAACAGGCCGAGTAAGTACGCATCAAGCACTGGCGATTCTTCGTTGTTATGTTCAATTTCATGATAATCCAATGCCAGCAACGAAGCCAACTTTCGTTGGGGAGGAATGTCAGTTGATCTTTTTTTAAACCAAGCACTATTAACTAATATTACCTTTGCATTAGGCCGCATCCAGAACATATTAACAAATTCGGCACCGCGCACTCCTATTAACCCAGAGCAGCAAAAGAAGTGATTTATTTGACAAGCCATATCATGAGCTCCTGGCTCGTAAATAATAGTGTCAATCCCTTTCGAATTCAGTCTTTCGCACGCTTCATCTAAACCAAGCAAAGCACGGCGTCCTGCACCATACCCGCCCCATTCTCCTTTTCCTCGGTCATCATAAAATGATGGCTGAGGTGATCGTTTGATTAGCAGGAACTTTCCTTCCACTTTATCTTTCGGGCAACAATAAGCGGTTGCCAGTTTACGCTGTAGTGAATCTCTAAGGCTAACAATTGTGCGCAGAAAAGAGACGGGATGGGGAGCAGCACCCAATTTAATGTCCCACCTTGGCATTACGACATCTCTATTTATTTTGGTGCATGTATAGCCTGTGTTCGTGGTTCTCCCAAAGATTCTCAATAGTTTACGATAGACCCGTCGACTAAAATTCCTCCCCCCTGGTGGATCGAATATAACTCCTACAAGTTTCAGGTTGTCCATAAAAGCGTAGTTAATTTTAAATTCTGAAAGCGAATTTTCAATTATTTCATTCATAATCGGACCACAATTATGAATGAGAAATTGATTGTGATCGATTTCAATTTGCTTCTTTTCGGCATCTAAAAAATAATGCATAAGCGGCAAATAGTAACCCAACATAAAGTGCCAATAGTCCTCAGCGGAGCCTCTTCCTCTACAATCCTCAAAATACAGCTTTATCTGAGAAACTTTTGTGTTCATATTATCAACGATAGAGTTTGTCTGAAAATTCTTCTTGTTTTTTCAGGGTGAAAATATTACAAGTCAATGAATTTGGCATATTTCCCATAGAAATGGCATTCACGTATTCCTCAGCTACTAAGAATGCGAGTTTGTCCGCTAAAACTGGTCAAGCGTTTAAGCCCCATCGTTACTGATTACTCGCCCTTTAAGCCAATCTCATTGACTCATACGCCGATACGTAATCCTTGCATCGCCGCAACCCGATCCAGATTGTTTGAGGACAAGGCATGCCGTCGTCTTTTCGATTCAGGGACTGCCGAGCCGGCTTGTATGCCGATCATCTCATTTAATGTAGGTGGGGATTTGGGCGGCTGTTCCTTACGGGGAACGATGTAAGCGTGGAGGTTGTGAAACGATTACCTCAAAAGTGATTCTTTTCCCGAAAGTTCTGGGATTTAAAATGTCGACAATTAGGGAAGAAAGTTGTCTCAATTGTATTGATACTAGATTTGATGTACTCAGGAGATATTTGAAAAAATCTTGAGAGCACCAGAATTGATTATAGCGAATGGGTATATCGTGATCTGCTATTACAATCTGATTTAACGTTTCATTGCGGTAAAACCTACCTCCTTCATCACTTTGCATTATTTCTCTAAAAACCGTCTCCTCGATCTTATGATGTATATTTTCCCCTGGATAAAATAAGGTTGAAGGTAGGACAGCCAGTCCTCCAGATATGCCTATCTCATTATCAATTGTTAGTAGGTATTCATATTGACTATTTACTTTGCGTAATACCAGTTGCGCCAAGCCAACGCCATTGACACAATACAACGGTTGTGTCCACTTTTTTACTTCTCTGTTGGTGCATTCAAACTCATACATAGAGACAAACGGATCATTCTGTTCATGGTTAATAATACCGTATTCTGAAATTGACCAGTTCTCCAGTTGGTCTAATGATATTAGGCGATAATTTGATTTTCCTTTGCTCCTGATTTTTGAAACATGCTCCATGAACCATGACACATCAGACCCCGTCAGATCGATTTTATAATCAGAAGACAAATATGAATCCCAATCATAACTGCCTAACAAGGAACGCAAATCAGTATTCAGAAAATTGCTTGTAGACTGACTGTCTCTAATGGCTGCAAGAGAAGCCCATATCATGTTTTCTTCGGTCGGCAGGAAATCATCAACTTCTAAGTAATGATGGAATTTACTTTTTTGGAAATAACGCCTTCCTAAATCGAACTGTATACTAAATTGTATAAGATTTGTGCCAGGATGATAAGTCAGGAAATTATCTAAGTATGAAGTTGATTTTCCACCATGTATGCGAAGATAATTGGCTGAGGTAGATTGTATAGTAGGCCCGAATTGGGTGACACCAGTATTTCCAGGTTCAACTCGAGCTTGTAGCAGGACATAAATATCATTATCTCTTTTGCACAGAATTAATCCCGTTAGTGCACTCTGTGGTTGATAGAGCATAAGGAACTGCTCTGAATTTTCTAACTTATTTTGAACTCCTGTTACATTAAAAAATCCTTTTGATTGATGTGACAAGACCCCATCTCTTATCTGCCAAGAATCTTGATCCGATAACTTTATTGATTTAAGGTTATATTTTGATTCCATACAAACATTTTCGAGGTAATTTTTGAGCTCCCCAAACTTGTCTGCAAGATTATTTTTGTTATTCATAAGCGATTACATAACCAAGATTTTAATAATTAACAAAAACTGTATATTCCAGATTCCGAATGCTCAATTTCTCTAAGACAAACGTTAATGGGCTTAGAGTTATACTTGAAAGTAGTGCCTGAGAGGAGTTGAAAAGACGCGGCGTCTCGGGTTGAAATGGTTGTTCTCATACATCCACCTTCAACCACAAAGGAGAGACGTTACGATGACGAAGCATACCAAGTCAGAGCAAGAAGATCGAGGAAGGAACGATTCGGCATCGAACGGCATGCACAAAGGGGTGTCTCACCCGGAATGGCATGCTGCACATGATGTTTAAGTTGGGCCAGTGTGCGGAGAAAACGTGGAGGCGGTTACGAGGATTCAGAGAGTTGCCCAAAGTCGTTGCGGGCATTCAATTTCCAGATGGAATCCGCGAATTCATATAATAAGTGCAATTTTCCAAGCCTTCTCCCTCGGGTAGGATACGGTGGCGTCATCATCCATGTTACGCAAGGAGGGCCCGCATGAAACACTCTCAACATATCAGCAATGAAGAACGGTTTTACATCTGGCAAGCCCGGCGAGAAGGGAGCACGCAAACTCAGATCGCTCAGGCCCTGGGCTGGCATCCCTCAACGATTAGCCGTGAACTCAAACGGAATACCTATGCCCGCTGCCATATGTATACGTATTATTGAGCTCGGCAAATCGTGCAAGCGCGACAAGCCTGTGCCAATTGGCAAAAGTCTCGCAAGCTGACCGCTGAACGTGCGGCTGTCATCACACAGCTCATACGGCAATACTTGAGTTCCGAGCAAGTCAGTGGGTACTTGAAGTAGCATCACGCCATCCGCCTCAGTCATGAAACCATCTATCGGTTCATCTACAGCGATGCCAAGCGACACGCCCACTTGAAGCCGTTTCTGCGGCAAGGCGGGAAGCATCGCCGCAAACGGTATGGCTCGGGCGCGCGGACCTCGTGTATTCCCAATCGAGTCTCGATGACCGAGCGCCCGAAAGCCGTGGAGAAGAGGACGCGTCTTGCGACTGGGAATGCGATTCGGTGATTGGTCTAGACAGGAAGAGTGTGCTAGTCACGGTGGTGGACCGCGTGTCTCTCTATACCTGCTGTTCGCGAGTCTTCAGCCGGTCCGCTCACGTGGTGAGTCAGGCCATCATCCAAATGCTGTGTCCGTTCAAAGAGCGAGTGCAGACCCTCACCTTTGATAATGACTCAGAATTTGTGAAGCATGAAACGATTGCGCGCGCGATAAAGGCACGCACCTACTTTGCTCATCCCTATTCATCCTGGGAGCGCAGGATCAATGAGAACACGAACGGATTGCTTCGCCAGTTTTTCCCAAAACGCACGGACTTCCGTCAGGTCTCGTAGCAGCAGGTACAGGCAGCCGTCGACCATCTCAATAACCGTCCCCGAAAAACACGAGGGTATCGGACTCCCAATCAACTCTTTCACAACCACTTCGTCCCCTTGCTCGAGCAGAGCATTGCACTTACTACTTGAATTCAAGTTGATTCATTTTTCTCTAACTTCCTCGTTCGTTTCCCACTCCTCTTAAAAATACCACTCCGTCGGTTACTCATTCTTGGTTGTATGGATTTGTTTCATACGCCATGTTTTTAGATGCTATCTGTATTGTTCTGATTATTTAGATTCTCAAACGAATTCGATGAGAAATTTGAAACCCTCATTTTATTCTGAATTCTTTATTCTCAGGTTCCAGTAAGGGTTGCTCATAGCTTAGGTATTGTTCGAATGCCGAACGTTGTTGCCTATCGGCTTTTTTATGAATGGTCATTAATGAACGTATGATTCTTGAATATTTTTTTGTCCCTTTTGCGTACTCACGTGTTCTTCCTGTCAGAGCCTCTTTAGTTTCTTGAGATCATTCCGAAAATATCGCAGCGCAGTATTTACACAGCTATTTTCCTTAATAGAAATCCACAGTCCAAGAATGGAATGTTCGAGAGTATTCCATGCTGTACGAATAAATTTTCCATGTACGACAAACTGAGTGGGCATAGTTTTTAATTGAAGGGGGAGGCCAACGATGAACACGAGACAACCCATGTTTAAGAAACGACATATTCCGTCTCAATGCCGTATTCAATTAAGTGTGCTGTTGAGTGTGATCTGTATGTTTCTGATGGTGGCTACTCCTACAGCATTCGCCAAGAATGATTCCCATGGAAACATGAAAAGTGCCCAGGTAAAAAAAGATCGCAAATACCAATCAAGTCGATTTCTTCGTGTACAGGTGAAGGGGGGAGGAAAGATTGTGAGTTTCCCTCAAGGCTTGCGGTGTAAAGGCAAGACATGTCTTGGAAAATTTCCCAAGGGCACGAAAGTCGTCTTGGAAGCCATGCCTGTAAATGGGAAAGCATTTACTGGGTGGCGTGGAGCGTGTGGTGGTGCGAAGAAATGTACTGTACGAATGAATAAACATAAAAACGTCCGTGCCGTTTTTTCAAAGCCACGCTTAATGCGATTGGTCATAAAAATTAAAGGAGAAGGTAAGGTTGAGAGTACTCCTTCAGGACTATCTTGTAGGAAAAAATATTGTACAGGCCATTTCCCAGCGGGAACAGTTGTGATTGTTGAAGCACAGCCTGGAGCAGGACAAATGTTTTCTAAATGGCGTGGAGCCTGTAGTGGTGCAGGTTCCTGTCGTGTGACACTCAATCGTTCGAAACTAATGGGCGCGATCTTTACTCCTCAGGGGCCAGGAGAATTGGTTTCTCTTGAAGCGAAAATTAGTGGTGAAGGAACTCTTGAAAGCAAACCATCGGGACTGTCCTGTGTATCAGGAACATGTCTAGGGAAATTTCCGGTTGGTATTCAGGTGGCTCTGAATCCCGTGCCCAATCCAGGTCATACACTTTCTGAATGGGGCGAAGCCTGTTCTGGAAAGAGGGAATGCCAAGTGACGATGGATGTCTCAAAAGGAGTGACCGCCACATTTGCGCCTATTGTGCCTCAACCGGTCGCGTTGTCCGTCACGATTGATGGGAGTGGTTTGGTGACGAGCACTCCCGGGAATTTCTCCTGTGAGAGTGGGACGTGTGCCGAAAATTTTGAAGAGGGAACCAAAGTCGTCCTTTCAGCTCGACCTAAAACTGATTTTATGTTTGTCGGTTGGAGTGGACCTTGTTCCGGAACAGAGTCCTGTGAACTGGTGATGGCGACGGCCCAAAAGGTCACCGCGACCTTTACTCCTGTATCGCTTCCGCCTGTGGCACTAATGGTGACCGTTGAAGGAGAAGGGCGTGTGACGAGTGATCCTGAGGGCATTGACTGTCCTGCTGGGGTCTGTACTCATGATTTTGAGAATGGGAAGCAAGTGACCCTTTTGGCCGTCCCAAAGGATGGTCATCTGTTTGATGGATGGAGTGAAGGCTGTACGGGGAAAGAGGCTTGTGTGGTCACGATGAGTAGTAAGACGAACGTAAAAGCCTCATTTCCACTGATTCCTCTCCCGCCAGTTGCTCTCTCGGTGACGATGGTGGGTGATGGGCGGGTGACCAGTACTCCTGCGGGAATCGATTGTCCTGCAGTGTCGTGTTTGCAGAATTTCCAGACTGGGACCATGGTCATTTTGGTCGCCAGCCCTAACACAGGACAGACATTTTTTGCCTGGGGAGGCGCGTGTTCAGGATCAGGAACGAGCTGCCAAGTAGATATGAGTCTTGCGCAAACTGTGATGGCGAGATTTGTTCTTGGGAATCCTGGAATGATGACGGATCAGGAGGCCAAGAGGTTTTTGGAGCAAAGTACATGGGGGCCGACACCAGCACTCATGGCTCATGTAAAAACCATAGGAAAAGACGCGTTCATTGATGAGCAATTAGCCCTCAATCTCTCCACCTATCCAGACCCCACTGCCACGCCAGATTCAGATTCCTTAACGCCGACTCGGAATCAATTTTTCTACAATGCGATGAACCAGGACGATCAGCTGCGACAACGGATGGCGTTTGCCCTGAGCCAAATCTTTGTGGTGTCCGCCAATACGGTAGGTAATGATTACCAAATGTACCCGTATTTGAATCTTTTGCGAGATGGGGCATTTGGAAATTATGAAGACATGATGCGAGTCGTGACATTAAATCCGGCGATGGGTCGGTTTTTAGATATGGTCAATAATGACAAAACTGAACCTGGCTCAGGACTGAATCCCAACGAAAACTATCCTAGAGAATTCCTCCAAT
The DNA here is from genome assembly GCA_035593235.1 of Phascolosoma agassizii. Lineage (NCBI taxonomy): Eukaryota > Metazoa > Annelida > Sipuncula > Phascolosomatiformes > Phascolosomatidae > Phascolosoma > Phascolosoma agassizii. The sequence goes on along the minus strand of JAVJHY011507104.1, from coordinate 3,997 downwards.
TATTTTCGGTCGGAACCGTCTTGTTGAATCCTGATGGGTCTGAGCAACCCGGTTCGATTCCACCCTATGACCAAGAGGTTATTTTGAACCTTTCGCGGGTGATGACAGGTTGGACCTATCCAACAAAGCCTGGAGAAACACCACGGTGGCGCAATCCCTCCTTCTATGATGGACCCATGATTCCGTTTGATGATCATCATGATATGGAAACAAAAGTCCTCATGAATGGGTTTTCGTTGCCGGCAGGGCAAAACGCGGTAGATGATTTAAACCAAGCGATCAACCATGTGTTTCTCCATTCGAATGTGGGCCCGTTTGTTGCGATGCGATTAATTAGACATTTCGTCACCAGCAACCCTAGTCCACGATATATTGCTCGTGTAACGCAGGTCTTTAATGCCAACGCGAATGGGGAACGGGGTGATTTGTCAGCTGTGCTCAAAGCCATCTTATTGGATCCTGAGGCCTCCTCGGTCCTACCTAATGCCGGGCACTTACGTGAGCCCGTGTTGTTTGGGGCTGCCTTGTTACGAGCATTGGGGGCGACGGTGGCCCCGGTCAATCCTCTCTACAGTCGTGTGAGGGATATGGGGCAGCGGCTGTTTTCGCCTCCCAGTGTGTTTAATTACTATTCGCCCTTGTATCGTATTCCGGGTACCCCTTTGTATGGACCTGAGTTTCAAATCCACTCCTTTTCCAATGCGATGAATCGAGCGAACTTTGTGGATCGGGTCGTGCGGAATAGTCTGGGCACCGGGGCGAGTATTGATCTGACCGCATTAGAAGCGCTTGCTGGTGATGCTGCACAATTAGTGGATGTAGTGGCCGACATGTTGCTGCATGAAGACTTATCAGCTCAAGAGCACCAGACGATTGTCGATGCCATTTCGGTGAGTAGTACGGATAGTACTCGAGTAAGGAATGCCGTGTATCTCGTGGCCACTTCGTCACGGTATCAAGTGCAACATTAAGATGGAATGGGCAGCAAGCCATTGAATATGACCATTTAACCGAATAGTGAGGTAGATATCATGGTTGAAATTTCACGACGCAAACTTTTTCAACTGGCCGCGTTTGGTCTGGCATCACGGATGCTCCCATTTGGGTCTCTCAACGCCTTAGCTGCGACGACGGGAGATTTGGGTGCGTACCGAGCGTTGGTGTGTATTTTTCTCTTTGGTGGGAATGATTCGAACAATATGGTGATCCCCATTAGTGGCGACGCTCGAACCGATTATGAGGCTATCCGCACGATTGCGTCTGGACTGCAAGTCGATGCTTCGTCACATAATCTGGGGCCAGCCAATTATACCAGGCTAGATTTAAGCAATTCGACAGGGGATTTTGGTCTGCACCCGAGCATGACAGAGCTTCATGGGTTGAGTGGGAATCTCGCCGTTATTCCTAATGTCGGCACGTTATTTACGCCGATGACGAAAGATCAATATCGCAATAATAGCTTGCCAAGACCGCGGTCCTTATTTTCCCACTCAGATCAACAAGCGCAATTGCAAACGGCCAGACCCCTCATTCAATCGGGGACTGGGTGGGGCGGGCGATTAGCGGATTGTATGCAGGGTGGGAACGCGGCGTCACAATTCCCGACAAGTGTGTCGCTCTCCGGATCGAATTTGTGGTTGACTGGAGCGGGCTCGAGTCCTGTCACCTTATCTGCGGGATCGCAGTTGGACCTGAACGGTTCATCCGGGACGTCCGGTTCCGCACGGCATGCGGGGCTTCAGGAATTATTGAATTTTGATACAGGGTTCTCCCTCGTTCAACAGGCGAGTACGACGTTATCAGATGGAATCCAGACGGGAAATGTGATTAATGCGGCAGTGGATCCCACCAACACATTGGCCACGGCGTTCCCCGATTCGTCCTTGGGGCGTCAATTAGAACATATCGCCAAATTGATTAAGGTGCGAGATGGCAATATTAAGCGACAAATCTTTTTCTGTTCGACTGGTGGCTTTGATACCCATTCTGATCAAGAACCAAAACATTCGGACCTATTGGGTGGTTTAAGCGAAGCGATGGCCGCTTTTTACCAAGCGACATTGGAACTGAATGTGGCCAACCAAGTCACCTCCTTTACACAGTCAGATTTTAATCGGACCTTTCAGCCCAATCCGACCTTTGGTTCCGATCATGCGTGGGGAGGCCATCATTTAGTTTTGGGAGGAAGTGTGAACAGCGGATTCTATGGAGACTTTCCAAATTTGACTCTCGATGGACCCAGTACCACGGATTCTCGAGGACGATGGATTCCGACAATAGGAATGGATCAATACGGAGCAACCTTGGCCACATGGTTTGGGCTACCATCAAGTGATCTGAATTTAGTGTTTCCAAACATTGGCAATTTCCCCACCGCCAATCTAGGTTTCGTATAGAGGCGGTTCGTCCTTTCATAAAAGATAACCCTTCTGGCTCAGGTTGATCAAAGCCAGAAGGGTTAGAAAATTGCACTTATTTTATGAATTCGCGTGAATTCGCGAAGAAATAAATACGGGTCAAGTCTGTTTTTGTAAGTTGTATCATGCAAAACATCAAGAATTTTCACTGCAAGACTTCTCAACTTCCCATTTCTCTCAAAGTTAGATCTGTTCTAGAAGAATTATCTGTCCGCTACAGGCAACGATAATCACATGAATTTCAGGTTTTACAAATCTTGCCTTGGATGTAGCCAAGCCGCAGTATCGAATCTGATCCCAAACATTATCGACCGATACCTTCTGCTGACTAAAGGAGAGGATTCCTTTCTATACCAAACTCCCTTGGCCTCGTAGCATGGCCAAACAGTGCAAGCGGCACCGAAGAGAAGCGAGCAGTGTTTGAGCCCTTCAACAAGACAAAGGACAGGCTCCGCGAGTTTGCTCGCCGCTGGTGTCGGTGAACCGCGCAGCACCCCCGAAGAATCATGGCCCGGCCAACATGGTTTTTGGTCAGTTTCCGAAACACACTGTTTCATCTCGCGCCCTACGATTCGCCCCTCCCCCACCAACAAAATTTCATGAACAATCATTCTGTACTTTTTTCAATGGGTTGGGTAGCATGCCGGCAGCTCGATCATCGACCAGATCTACATCTAGTCAAAACAATTCAAGCGAATGGGACTGGAAAAAGATAAGTCAGAATTTCCTACAAAGAGGATGCTAAATTGTGCAACGTTCGTCTTCTCTACGAATTGGGCGGAGAGGTTAATAATCAACAACAGACTTGAGCCGTACTTCAGGTACACGTCTTAGTAAAGACGTCTCTGCTGATTGTGTATATCCAATTCAAGTATCGACAATATCCTTCTATTGAGAATAAGAAGAAGTATGAAATTGATATCCTGGAACGTGAACGGAATTCGCGCCGCAATCAAAAAAGAATTTGCGGCCTCTCTTGAAGCCATGAACCCTGATGTGCTCTGTCTTCAAGAAACCAAAGCCCAAGATGATCAGGTGTTGGAAGCATTACAAGATATTTCCGGCTATCATATTTATACGAACTCGGCCATAAAAAAGGGGTATTCGGGGACAGCCATTCTGGCAAAAACGAAACCGCTGAACGTGACCAGAGGAATCGGGATATCGGAACACGATCAAGAAGGGCGGGTATTGACGGCAGAGTTCAAAGACTACTTCCTCGTCAACACCTATGTACCAAATTCCCAAAACGGATTAAAACGCCTACCGTATAGACGACAGTGGGATCAGGATATGTTGGCGTATCTAACAAGGTTGGAAGCTAAGAAGCCAGTGATGTGGTGTGGTGATCTGAATGTCGCCCACAAAGCCATCGATCTTAAAAACGACAAATCCAACTACAACAAGTCAGCCGGGTATACCCAGCAAGAGATCGACGGAATGGACAATTATCACAAGAGTGGATTCGTCGACTCTTTCAGACATTTTTATCCAGAAGAAGAAAAATACTCGTGGTGGAGCTATAGGATGAATGCCAGAGAGAAGAATGTTGGCTGGAGAATCGATTATTTTTTAATTTC
>JAVJHY011506994.1:0-12634 GCA_035593235.1 Phascolosoma agassizii | reverse complement strand
GGATTCGAACCCGGGTCAGTGGGGCCGAAACCCACTACTCTATCCAGGCTAAGCTACAAGACCATTGTTTTATTCCATCTAACTATATTTTAATTCGGGTCAGTGGGGCCGAAACGCAATAAACTTGTTTTATTGTGTTTAAAAATCCATAAGCGAAAATCTCTGGTTTTTGTAATTTGGATTTTTATATCCCACTACTCTATCACAGCTTCGGTACAAGACCATAGCAACATAAATAACTCAAAGATTTACAACCTTTAATAAATAATTTAATTAATTCAGCTTTATAAATATTTAGTGTAAATTTTAATTAATTAATTAACTATAAATAAAAATTAAATTAAGAAAGCATAATATCTACAAAAAATATAATAAATCCTAAAATCGCCAAACCAGTAACAAGCTTTGAAGTAGCTGGATCAATCGGGGCACTCTTAACTTCATCATTAACAACTGTAGTCTTAAAAACATTTGAACTCTCAATCCCGTAAATATCTGGAATATAATACAAAGTTTCATCATCTAACACAACATAACTAACTTCCCAAACCTCTCCAGCCTCAAGTAAAGGAATCCTCCAAGACTTTGGAATATAATTAGTAGAAACTGAAACATTATCACTTAAATTATCTAAATCAGTTAAGACCTCTATAATTTCTAAATCATATAAATCTACATCTCCAACATTTTCAACCTTTAAATTAACCTCAGCACCACCCTCATAATATTTATTAATTGTTTTTTCAACTAAAACTTTTTCCTCAGAATTACTTAAATCATTAACTAATGTTAAAGAATTAGAATACACTGTATCCCCCATAAACCTTAAAATTGCTGGTTGTAAATAAAATAAATCAACACTTGTATCATAAAACTTTAACTCATAAACAAACATCTTAGTCTCAAAAGGTTTAATAGAATCAATTTCAACCTTAAATTCAAAAAGTTCATTCCCACGCCTATCAAATAATCTCAAATTAGAAGGAATCTTATCAAATAAATTTAAATTAGTTAAAGTAAAATTATTAGTATTAATAATAGTTAAATAAATATCAAAATAAGTTCCAATAATTACATTACTATCATCAAAACTCTTTCTAAAATCAACCTTACTCAAAGCTTTCTCATACTCAGGTTCAACTACATCAGAAATTAAATCTTCCTCATCTATCACTCCACCATTTAAATATGTAATATCTATATCAAAATCATACTTCACATCATTAACAGTATCTATTTTATAATCAATCCAATAAACAGAAGTATCATCTGACATTTCATCATAAGTACTAAAATTAAAAACTCCGCCTGACACCAAAGAGTTCAAAGTAAAAATATCTAATAAATTCTCAGCACTTTTAAAAGCATAATAATCTGTTGAATCTGTTTTTGAAAGTTTAATCCCTACAATTTCCACATCAAACTCAGTTGGATTTCTCCCAGTAACTAAAACTTGCCGCCTACTATATTTCCCCGGTCCACTCTCCCTCTCCATTTTATGAATTGAAGCAATTTTTAAAGGTGAAAAATAAATATTCTCAACATACCACTCAAAAAAACTAATATTCTTATCTAAAATTTCATTCACATATTTTTCTGGTAAAAAACCTGAAAACTCAAAATCAAACTTTACTTTTTGCCCTGTGGCAATATTACGACCTAAAATATTATTTTCATAAAAATCTAATCTTTCCTCATTAAACTTATTATCAAAAATAACCTTATCAGAAAACTTTAAACCATACTCATAAATAACATCACTAGAACTCGGATTATAAATATTCAAACTCCCCTTTGACTTAACACTAAACTCCCCATCACCAGACTCATCAAAATTAACATTCTCAAAAATACTTATATCCATAGAAACAGAAAAAATAAAACTCATAGAATTAACTACAAATAAAAAATAAAAAAATAAACTAAAAAACTTATTAAACTTCATATAAATAAAATATCTAAAAATTATTTATAAATATGATTTACATTTTAACAATAACACAACTTACAAAAACACAAAAAATATATAAATAAATAAAACCTAAAAAAAATATGTACGAAATATTTTTCATCGCCCTAACCAAAGAATTCTCAAACGATGTTATAAACTCTGACCCAACCCAAACAATAATATATTTATTAATTAATTTTTTACTAGCTTTTACATCCTATAAAATATTTAACTTAATTGGAGAAAAATATACAAACCCAACTCCATCCACAAAAAAACTAATGAATTTTTTCATATTCTCAACACTCTACTTTTTCGCATCAGGACTATTTGAAATGTTATCTTTATACTACTCAATATATCTAGTTTCAAAAATAGGAGTATTATTTCAATTTAGTTTAATTTCTATAGTATTATTCTCATTCTACTTTTTATCAAGATATTATTTATTTTTATCAGCATACTTAAAATTTTCAAAACAAAAAATAAAAATAATTTCAAAACATATAAAAAGTTTCATCGGACTAGGAATTGTACTTGACTTTACAATTTTTTTCTACTTATGGTACAATTTTGATTACATCGTTTTAATGTACAATACATTACTTTTAGCAATAATTTTTATGTGGATTACAAGACACAGAAAAGAAAGCCACAAAGTTTTATACATTATATACTTACTATTATTAATTCTTATTTTTAATAGATTAAACTTTATGTTTTTACAATTTTCATACTCAAATATTTATTACATATTTGACATAACTGTATCCTCAATACTAATCGGAATTTACTTTTTAGTCTACAAATTAATTAAAAAACATTCAAATATATTGGAGAGAAAATAAACTCTATAACATATATTAAAAATTAACATAAAAATAACACACAAAAATATTAGCTAAAAATAATAACTAAATAAATACTCAACACATCATAAAATATTAATAAGTTTGAATAAAAATGGAAAAAAAAATACTCTCATATATCCTTGATAAACAAAAAATCAAAAAACTATCATACTGGTTACTCGTTTTATGTATAATTTTTATCGCATATTTATTCATTACAAAAAGACCAATTGGAATTATTACGTTTTATCTAATAACATTTCTATCCCACATATTCTTTTTAGTAATTATTCCACTAGAAGGTATATTTTATGTCCAAGTAAAAAATGCGATATTAAACCCATATATTTTTTTAACACTATTATCGCTATTCGCAACATTTGCATATTATATTAACTACAAAATAGGAGAAAAAATCCCAAAAAAAGCTTTCAAATCATACCTAGGAAAAGAAAAATTCTGTTCATACAAAAAAAGATATGATAAATATGGATTCATATTACTCTTTATAGCAGCATCAACTCCATTTTTACCTGGACCAGTATTTTCATTAATAAACGGATTTTTCAAGGAAGATATTAAAAAAACTATAATTATAAGTTTTATTGGACTTTTATTAAAATGGGTTATTTTTTACATAATCTTTATAACATCTACACACCTCATTTAAACTTTTTATCGTGAAAACATTTATTTAAAAAAGATTAAAATTTGAAGATAATATATATTTAAATAATCAAGTAACAAAACAAATAAATAACAAAAATAAACAAGTAATAAAATAATAAATAAAATGAAAAACTTAAAAATAAATAAAAAAGCAATGGAAGTTCAATCCATATTTTATATTTTAATGTCATTAATAATGATCGCAATTATTATGTTTGGACTAAAACAAGTAACATCAGTATCTGAACAATTAAGTGATACTGAAAGAGTTGAAATCCAAAATGAACTTAAAAAGAAATTTGAATCATGTGAAGACCCTCTAAATAGAGGAAATATTGAATTTATAGAATTAGAAGATCAAAAATTTAATGCAATTTGTTTTCTAGGTTCTGACTATGAAACATCATCTGAACTACAAAACGCACTAAATGAATATAGTGAAATTGTAGCAATTGGAAGTACTGGAGATAATGTAATTTTATTAAAAACAGAATTTGTAGAATCTACAACTACAAAAAATCAAATAATTTCAAGTTTTAAAATTCAAGCAGACGTTTCAAGCTTTTGTAAATTTCCAACAAAAGATACTAGTGATTTTAACTTTGAACTTAAATGTGAATAAAACTATTAAAAATAAATCACAAATTAAAATAAAATTATAACTTAAATAAAAATAAGTTTAATTTTAAAATAAATTTTTCTCTAAAAAATAATAAATGGATACTAAAAAATTATTTTTATATATAAAATAAACACATAAAATTTAAAAATAAAAAATACAAAAATCAAGTATGAAAAAAATAATACTTTCATTTATTTTATGTATGTTCTCAATTAATATAATTTTTGGAGCAATTACAGATACAGGAAACGATGCAGAAGTAATTTCAAAAGAAATAAATTCTGATTATAATGTTGTAACTCCAACAACAAAAATACCAACAACAAATAAAAATACAAAGATTGTTGAAGATGAAGAATATTATTGTACGGCTCAGTACGACCCAGTATGTGCTGAAGTAGGTGTACAATGCATAAAAGCTCCATGTCCACCAATTAAAAAAACTTTTTCTAACTCATGTGAAGCAGGTAAAAATAAATTAGCAAAAATTTTATACAAAGGAAAATGTGAATCTAAAGAAGAATTTGAACCTCCAATTATAATTACAAATGAATTTGAAAAAGTAAATATACCTAATGGAAATGTTGGTGAGTCGTGTAGAGATTGGCTAAATAGAAATAATATAAAATTTACAAAATCAAGAATTTTAAGTACTAGGTTCTCAAATGAAGAGACTAATGTTTATGGGAAAAATGCACAAATTTGTCCATATTTATTAAAAGATGTAACATCAGGATTAACATCATGTTTATACGCAGGAATGGATGGATGGGTTAATGATAGAACGCCTACAAAGTTAGCAACACCAGTATCAGTATGTGAAACAAATATTGTACAATTCGAACTAGAAATAATTAAAGGAATTGATGAAGATGCAAAAGTAAAAGTTAACTCATTTAGTAAAGATACTTTAAATAATGGGGGAGTTTCATTTAATTTTGGTTTTTCAGATAATAAAGCTAAAGATTTTTCATTTAAATATTTTGAATATGGATACCCATATACTAGAATGAATGAAATTAAATATACTCAAAGAGGATTTGTAGGATTGGAAATTCACCCAGAATACACAATTCCAAATAGTGAAAAACAATTAAACCTAAAACCAAATACTAAATATATTTATCAAATTGTATCTCCTAATGGATATAGAACATATAAGTATGGAACTTTTACAACTGGAAAAATTGAAAATATAAAAATTCCAGAACCAATTTGTAGATTTCAAGACTTTTCTTGGAGAACAGATAATATTCAAAAAGATGCTAATTCAATTTATACAATATACACTGAAAACTGTATCGGAAAAACAATTGATATTCAACTATTTGAAAAAGATTTTTTATCAGATGATTTAGTTAAAACAATTTCAATTAATATTCAAAATGAACAACAAGAAGGAATATGGGAATCAAAAAACTTTGATGATGGATTTTTCGGTGGTAACGCTGAAGTATATTTAAAATATAAAAATTTTAAATCAACAATTTTAAATATTATTAATTAAAAAATATTTAAATTAGTTATTTAAATGTTAAATAAATAATTTAATAATTCTAAAACTTTTTAAACAACAAATATTTTATAATTATTCTAATAAAATGAATAAGTTTGAAAATACTAATAATTATACAATTTCAAATATTGAAAATATTGAAGTTCAATTATATAATCCTAATTTTAACATAGCAATTTTAGATTGTGGTGTGATTAAAGAATGCCAAAGACAAAGAGCATTTAAAATTCAAAAAATATTAAAATCTCATAATGCTAAATCTGAAATCATTGAAATTTTAGAAAATAAAAATTTAAATAATCAAATAAATAATAAAAATCTAAATCAATTTTCACACATAATTATTACAGGTTCAAAACTTGACTACGACTCAAAACTTGAAGAAATAGAATATTTAAAACAATTAATTAAACAAATTAAAATTAAACAAATCCCAACATTAGGAATTTGTTTTGGAGCACAATTAATTGCTAGTGTATTTGGAGGAGAAATTCAAAAACAAAAAAATAAAGAAATTGGATTTAATGAAATTTTAATATTAAAAGAAAATAAAATATTTAAAGATCTACATAAAGAATTAAATGTTTTTCAATTCCACTTTGACCACATAAAAAATCTTCCACAAAATTCTATATCTCTAGCTAAATCTCAATTATGTCACCAAGCATATATTTTTGAAAATTTTTTAGGAGTACAATTTCACCCTGAAATTGATTTAGAATTTGCTAAATGTGAATATGATGCAATCAAAGACTGTCCAATTAATAAATACTGTGAGATTGAATTTTTTAAAAATCATAATAAAGACCATAAACCTGAATTAATATTTGAAAATTTTTTAAATTATCAATTCTAACAATAAAATATAATATTTTCTACACTATAGAAATTCTAATTAAAAATCTTTTCTTGTAAATTGAAAAGTTAAAGAATTATAAAATTTATCGATATCATCAATAACACTTTTATTTGAAATTTGTCTAGTTTTCTTATTAATAATCCAAAATCCTCTTTCTGTTTTATCAACTAAACGTTCATCTAATTTTTCAATAACTTTCATTAAAGTTAAAAGTTTTCCAGAACCATTTTTTTCATCATAACTAGTATTAATTAAAAAGTTAATTAATTCCATATTTTCAAAATCTTCAAATAAAAATAAAATATCAAAATAAATTCTTTTTCTTAAAAAAGAATACTTAGTCCAATAAGTATTTAATTTTTCAATTTTTAAATTTGATGAATCATCAATGGAATTAGCAATCATATAGAAGAAAAACTCAAAATTAGCTTTTAAAGTTTTGTAATATAATAAATAATACTAAAGTGAAACAAAGGATTTAAAAATGAAAACCACTAATTATTTACTATGACATTTAACTATTCAGAAAATATCAACCAAATTTTAGAAAAAACCTTTAAAACCGACAAAGCCCTAAAAAAAGCATTATTAAATAATGAAATCCATAAACTTGACCAATTAAATATAACTCAACTATTAAAAGTCTACGACATCGAACCAAAGTCAAAACTTTACGATTCAAATGCAAAAAAACATTTAACAAAAATTCAAGATATGATAACTAACCAATTTCATAATGAAAAAACAAATAATTATTTAAAAAAATTATTCTACGCTGATAATGAAGAAAAACTATACACGCAAAGAAAAAAATCAATTGAGATAATTAACCAAATTAATAATGAACAAATAAACCAGATTAATCAATTAGACCTAAAAGAAAACATTTCAGATATTGAAAATTTAAATGGTAAAGTAACTTTATTTCAAAGTTTTTACACACTCGAAGAAGCTGTAGAAGAAAAGTTATATAATAAATATAAGATTAAAATTCAAGTTTTATCTATGAAAGAATTTCAAGAAAATTATACTAAATTTGATGAAGACTCTGTATTTGTAACTAATGAAGATTTAATGATTGAATTTCCAACATACAAACCAGAAGAATTTGAACAAATCATTATTGGAAATATTATTAAAAATAATAAAAATAAAATTGAAAATCTTGTACAAATATTAGATAAAACAAAACAAGCAAACTCACAATCAATTATTGAAAAATTCGCTGACCAATTTAAGACAAATATTAAAGTAGATTTAGATTCTGAAAAATTACTTGAAACACTAAATGAAGAAAGAGGAGATGAATTAAAATTATTAACTCAATCAATTATAAATATTGGCGAAGACTTAAAACAAATTAATTTGAAATTAAAAGAAAAAATTGAAGGACAATCTATTAATTTACAAGGAGCCGAATTAGTTAAATTATTAAATTCTGGAAACTTAAAACAAATCCAAGATAAAATTAAAGAAGAAACTTATGATTTAATTAAAGAATCAGAACAAGCATTAATTCAAAAATTTAAATCAGCTAAATTAAAATGTAATTACGTTTTTTCAAATTCATCCTACCCAATTGAATTAGATGAAGATGTTCAAAAAGATTTACTAAATCAAACTGAAAGAATGGAAAAAGAATTAGAATATGAAGAATATAAAATTCTTTCAAAATTTTCAATAACAGAAATTAAAAAATTATACAATTATTCATATTTCACAGATTTAGTTTACGGAATTAAAAAGTTCATCGATAAACACAGCCTACACTATCCACAATTACAAAAAGAAAACTACATCCTACACCAAGGAAGAAATATTTATATTGATAACGCAAGTCCAATCACATATGGATTATCAACTCCAGAATTACTAGGAACAAAATTAAATAATGAAAAAATCTCCGTACTAACTGGGGCAAATTCAGGAGGAAAAACAACTCTTCTAGAAATGATACTACAATCTCAAGTTCTTACATCAATGGGATTTCCAGTTAATGCAAATGAAGAATCAACTGTTAAATTCTACGATGAAATTATTTATTTAAAGAAATTCACAGGAACTCAGGGAAGTGGAGCATTTGAGCAAACAATTAGAAACTTAGTTGAAATTTTGGACAGCCAAACAAGTAAATTTTTATTAATTGATGAGTTCGAAGCAGTAACTGAACCAGGAGCCGCAGCAAAGATTCTAATCAACTTTTTAATGGAACTTAACCAAAAAGACATTAATGCAATTGCAGTGTCTCATTTAGGTTTAGAAATTAAAGATTACTTAGAATTAAAACAAATCAAATCAATCAGAATTGATGGAATTTCAGCACAAGGTTTAGATGAAAAAGGAAATCTTGTCACAACACACCAACCACAATTCTACGAACTAGGAAAATCAACTCCAGAATTAATTCTAAAAAGAATTATTCAGGACGAATCTTTCTGGAAAGGTAAAAGTAGTGATGCTAAAGATATTTTGATGAAGATGATTTAATTTTACAATAATATTTAAAGATAATTAAATTATTAATATTATGAATAAATTAGTTAAACCAAATTGTGATTTAGGAAAAGATTATTTTGCAATTGGTATGTATAGTCCTAAAAATCCAGAAAATTTAGGAATTTTAATTAGAACTGCTAAACAAATGGGTGCTGCATATGTTTTCACAATCGGAGAAAAATATAAAAAAAATCAAATTCTAGTTAATAAAATAGACAAAAAAATCCCAATATTTTTTTTTAAAAACTGGAAAGATTTTAAAGAAAGTATATCTGATAATATAAAAATAATTGGAATTGAATTAACAGATAAAAGTAAAAATTTATCTACATTTGAACATCCAAAAAATTGTATTTATCTTTTAGGTTCAGAAGACTACGGGATTAATGATGAAAAAATTTTAAATTCATTAGACGGATGTGTAATTATAGAAGGAAATAAAAGTATGAATGTCGCAGTATCAGGAAGTATTGTACTATATGACAGATATATAAAATTAGTCCATAATAAAAAATTAAACTAATTAATTAAATATGTATAAAAACTTATTATTTAATTTATTCAAATAATAATAAAATTATTTAATTATCTTACCATTTCTAATTTTTCCCAACATTTCTAAAGGCATAGGATCCCCAAATTCATCAAAACTTAAAACACCAGTTAAAGTTGAACGATTTCTAATCGAATATAAATAATTTTTCATACACAAAGTATCATCATTACCACAAATACTAATTGTATCAAACATAATTGACACAGCATCATAAGGTAAAGTTGAAGTTTCTTTAGTAAACTGAGAATATTTACTTTTATTAAAATAAATATTAATTTCATTTTTAAAAATCAATAAATCATCATCTAATTTAAAATCAGGATAATAAATAAAATTTGAATTTCTTAAACTACTAGAATAAAATTTTTCATAACTAAAATGATTCAAATCATCTTTGATATAAATATTTGAACTTAAATTAAATAATTTTAAATTTTCAAATAAATTAAATTCAGTAAAAAGTCCTTGCGTTGTAATAAATAAAGAAGAAACATTATTATTAGATAAATATCCAATAGAGTTTTTAACATTATAATTTAAATCATCAACATTAAACTCTTTAACAATAGTTCCCCCTAATTGTGAATAAAAAATATAAAACTCATTCCTTATAGATATAACTCCTTGATTATCACTATAATAAACAACCATTTCCATATCCCCATTTTCAACAGCTGATTTAGCAAGCAAAGAAGATGCATAAGTATTAGAAGGTCTAATTCTAAACACATAATCTCTCAAATTAGTAATATTAGAACTAGATGACATAGGAGACAATAAAATAATTTCATTTAATTCAGTTACACTCCCAGCTCCCAAAGTTTCAGCACTACAAAAACCTCCTAAAATAAAATTAACACTATCTTCAACTAATTTCTCCGCCGCTCTTTTTGAAATATCATAATTACAAGCCCCATCATAAATATTTAAAACTATTTTTTTCCCATTTAATAAGTTTTCAGAATTAAATTTATTAACTGAAAAATTAATTATGTCTAAAATATGTGAACCTTCAGCAGGAGCTGGGCCAGTTAAAGGAACTATCACGCCAACAACAATTTCATCTGACCCCACAAATAAAAATAAATAACCTAGAAATAATGAAAATAAAAATAAGAAAAAACTAAATATATATTTTAACATAAAAAATAAAAAATAAAATAAAATATAATTTTATGTAACTCATAAATAAAATAAAATCAAACTATAAAAATTAAACTTAAAATTAAAAAATATGTTTTTACAAACATAATAAAGAGTTAAAAAAATAAAAATAATCTAAAGATTATTTTTTCAAATTAACATCCATTTGTGGAAATGGAATTGAAATATTCGCCTTATCAAATTCTTGCTTAACTTGCTCATTCATATCATGGAAAACACCCCAATAATCTCCAGCCTTAACCCAAGCTCTCACTTTAAAATCAACACTACAAGCACCTAAAGTTCCAATAGCAACTAAATTCCCATCATTCTCTAAAACTCTCTTATCTGCTTTTAAAATCTTCTCTAAAATAGTCTTAGCTAACTTAATATCATCATCATATCCAATTCCAAAAACCATATCAACTCTTCTATTTTCTTCAATAGAATAATTAACAATTGAATCATTAGATAATTTTCCATTTGGAATAATAATTGTTTTATTATCTCCTGTTTTTAAAATTGTATTAAAAATTTCAATTTTATTAACTGAACCAGCAAATCCTTGAGCTTCAACAAAATCTCCAACTCTAAAAGGTTTAAAAAATAAAATCATAACTCCACCAGCAAAATTACCAAGCGAACCTTGTAAAGCCATACCAATCGCAAAACCAGCAGCTGCAAAAATTGCAATAAAAGAAGTAGTCTCAATCCCAACTTGTGAAATCACAATAATAAATAATAAAATCTTTAACAAAATTCTAACTAAAGATTCTAAAAAATGTCTTAAAGAAGAATCCATCTTACTATGCTTTAAAGCTTTCTCCATACCTGATACAACAAACCTAATTAAAATTAAACCAATAATTAGAATTAAAATTGCAATAAAAAATTTAGGAGCAAATTCTTTTGCATACCCTAAACCCATATTTAAATAATTATTTAATATTTCCATAATAATAAAAATAAGAGAGTAACATTTAAAAATATTCCTTATTTAATCTTTAAATAAATTAACAAAGATAACCTTTTTCAAATTCAAAAACTTTCTCATCATCAATTAAAATTTCTGAAACTCCAACAAAAACATCAATATGATATCGTTGATAAAATTTCTTCCCATACTGAGGAATTAATTTTTTCCTATAAATACCATGTTTCATACCTAATGAAAAATGTACACCCTCATGCCTCTCATAACTAGAAATATCTCCTAATCTTGTATCTCTCTTAATTCCACGATTCATACCTAACCCAAGTTCACGAATAAAACAAACACCTTCGGGATTCTCAGCCTGTAATAATTTAAAAATTTCATCAAATTTTTCAGGTCCATTATGAGAAACAATAAATCCACCCTCTACCTTACAAGTAAAATTTTCACATAACTCAGTTTTATGATCTAACTTTGGAAAAGCATAAATACGATTATTAGTCCTAACCCGCTCTTAAATAAAGTATTTTTAACTAAACTATTCCCAATCTTTATAACTGTAAAAACGGTGAGTGGAATTAAAAATAAAATAGGGAAAATATAATAGTCGTGGTCTTTTAACATGCCATAAAATAATAACATAAATGCAAAAGCACCTAGTATTGATAAGCCAACAAATAAGCCCATTTTTTGTTTTTTAATGGCTAAATAAATCTATCTTTTATATCATCTTCAGGTAAGATACACTTCTCTTTATCCCCAAAAAGTTTAAATCTATTTCTTGAAACATACATATATATTTTGTCTCTTAAAAATCTTGGTATGATTTTGAATATATAAAATGAAAAATTGTTTTTTCACAAAAGAAAAAAGAAGAAAATAAAAAATATAGAATTTGAATTTTTAAATATTTACTTGGTTCAGAAATTCGTCATATTATATCAATACCATTTATATATATGATGATTATTCCAGCTGTTATTTTGGATATATTTCTTTTTATATTTCAGCAAACTTGTTTTCGCTTATATTGAATT
>JAVJHY011506884.1:0-12636 GCA_035593235.1 Phascolosoma agassizii | reverse complement strand
CATATTGGTGAATATGTTTATTCTCCAATTTATAGAGATTATGATGGTAAGTATGTTTTTGAAACTGAAAAAATCTATAAAGATACTTTAAAAGAGGTGTATTTGATAACTTTGTATGATACTAATATAAAAGCATATCAAAAAGAATAACTTATGTGGCAGTAGGTTTCTTCTGATGACCATGCCACAAATGCCATATGTTTAACATCTAATGGCTACAGATTAGAACATGATGAAGTTTTGTTAAACATCTCATTATTAAATTCCACTCTAACCATTTTTATAGAAATAAAGTTTTCCAGCTAGCTCTATAAAAGATCTATATCCATAAGAAATAAATGTGCTTGCTTCTGTAAGTATAACAGTTGGCGCATTACTACCATCATATTCCCAAACTGTTCGAGTATCATCAACTGAATTATGAGTGTCAAAGTATATTTTATTATTGAATGAAACTAAATCTACGTTACCTGAATAGTTTGCCTGTGTTAGGTAAAGCAGATTGTCAGTCGCTGCAACAATATTGCCTTCCCCTTGATCCGCTATGATTATGTATGAGTAGGTTATATTCAGGCCTGTTGCCACCGGGGAAAGCCCGATGTCGCCAATAAGACTGTTGACGATAGCGACTGCGCGGGATGCGTGACCATGGTTATCATCACTGTTGTGGATGCCGCCTTCATGGTTATTAGCGATGGTACAATTTAAAACGGTTACTTTCGATTTACCGACAAAGGATAAACCACCGCCATCATCCGTAGCCATGTTGCCTGAAATCACACAATTTTCCAATAAGCCAGATGAATTATTAAATTCGATACCACCGCCCCAGCGAGCGGTATTACCGACAAGGTTACAATTGCGAATAGTCGGTGAAGCGCCATCAACAAAGATGCCACCGCCATTACCCTGACGATGAATGCCACTTACTGAACCGCCGGTAATGGTAAAGCCGTCGATAACCGCTGACTGGCTTTCGCCTTCATGAATGTAAAATCCCCGGCCCTGGCCTTCGCCGATGATAAAGGTGTTTTCAGAGCTCGCAGTTGCGAGCAGGACAATATCCTTACCGCCAAAGGTTATTTCGCGATTGCCCTCGCCAAAATAGCTGCCCGATGCAACGTGTATCTGGCTGCCTGATGGCGCTGAATTTATCGCTGCCTGAATGGTCTGCTTCGGACCGACATCGCCACCATCAATTGTCGGCGATAATCCATTGAAGCTATCGTCACCATTTACCCCATCGACGTAAAGATTTCGGATATGTTGATCCGCTTCATACGCGCCGATATCAACTAAGGGTCCCCGTTCCAGACCGTTAATATCGAGTTGGGGGGCCACCTCCGGATTGCCGGCATTGATTACCGGGGATGTGTCTAAAATATTAAAGTCTTCAGGCCCGAGAAATAACGGGTTCAAGGTAATATTGCCCTTAATGCCGGCAAAACCTTCTTGTTGGATATCATTGAATTCGATCCAGGGATTGGCGTCTAAGCCCAAAAATATTTCACGAGACGAAGGTGAAATATCACCCCACAAAATAGTGTTAATAATAATAGGTGAAAAGCCATCGTCTATCGCTATTCCTCCGCCAACCTGTCCGGCTTCATTTTGAGAAATCGTATTGTTAATGATATCCACATCTGAAGACTGTAAAAAATAAGCGCCACCTTTTTCACCTGCTTTATTCCCGTGGATGACCACATTCTCAAAGAGGGCAGCCCGGGTAAATAGAGCACAGCCCAACAGAGCCAAAGTCATGGATACGCTGAGAAGGATCCACCGCCGAATAGGTTTATTTTTTTTTGAATCTTTGGTTGTATTTTTTATCACTTAACTACCACTGGCTATATCAAAAAGTTTTTTTGACAAGATTTTATTTTTAGCCGCGAAAAGGCACAAAAGGCACAAAAAAGAAGGAGATTTATTATGCAAAATTTAATTAAATTGTGTGACATAGTGCGAGAAACGAGTTTTGCTATTCATAAGTATCTGAGAAAGGGTAATCTTGAAAAAAATTATGAAAATTCGTTGATGGATCGTTTACGAAAACAAGGTATTCATGTAAAACAACAGAATCCGATCCAAGTATTGGATGAAGATGGCACTTTGTTAGGCGAATTTTTTGCAGATATCTTTGCTGAAGCCCATTTGATAATTGAGTTAAAGGCCTGTAAAACACTGGGCAACGAACACGTTGCTCAGCTTCTTGGATACTTGAGAGCCACGAATATTAAAGACAGGCTGCTAATTAATTTCGGCGCTCCGAAACTGCAGACCAAAAAGTATGTGTTAAGTAAGTAACACATTAATTTTGCGCCTTTTGCGCCTTTTTGTGGCTATATTCCTTGGGGTGCGGCTATGCCGCGCCAGGTCCTTCATGGTCCATTCCATAAATCCAATCCCTCATTTTCTTTTAATTTATTTAGCCGCGAAAAGGCACAAAAGGCACAAAAAAAGGACGATTTCATATGCCCGATTTAATTGAACTATGCAACGTCGTGCGAGAAACCAGCTTCGCTATTCATAAGTATCTGAGAAACGGTGATCCTGAAAAATTTGACGAAATTATTTTTGTGCCTTTTGTGCCTTTTTGTGGCCATTCTTTAACGAACCACAAATCTGAATTTCATTTGGCCATCGGTCTTAAACGGCTGTGCATCTGCCTCGGTCCACTCGAAGGCAGGTTGGCGGAATACCCAATAAAATTGGTGCTCCCACGGTCCGGTCTCTGGTTTAGAATCAAGCGTAGGCGTGACCTCACCTATTTTCTTAAAGACATCCCCCGGCTTTTGCACCAGAATGTCAATGGTCACCGTGTCCTCTAAATCTTCGGATTGAAGCGCAAAGTTAATTTCAAAAATGGCATGGAAGACTGATACGGGATCGGGGTGTTTATCAGGAATTGGTGTTTTATCAGATTTTATCTGACCATTGCTCTCAAAATCCTCTGGCGGGTTAATAACGCGTCTGATCATATTGGGCGGGTCAAGAATGACGGATGTGGAGGAACCTGGCTCAACATCCATATGTTGACCCGTCTTAATTTGCAAGGGATCGCTAAAAGAGGATTCGTTATTTGCCCCGTCGAATGCCTTAACTGTATATTCATACGTCGTCAGATGCGTTAACCCTGTATCGGTAAAGGAGGTAGTTGGAGTTGGTGGGGGCAATTCAACTCCGTCGCGATATACTTTGTACTCGGTAACCCCGATATTATCCTCAGCAGCCGCCCATTCTAGCGTAATGCTGTTACCCGTAACAGTAGTTGCTTGCAGATTATCAGGTTTTGTGGGCGGAGATTCATCAACAAATAGTGTCATTACCTGAAAGGGGTCACTAGGTGGTGACTCATTACCAGCGTCATCAAATGCTATAACTGTATATTCATAGGTTGTTGAGTGTGCCAAGCCAGTATCAATAAATGAGTTATCGGGAGATGTGCCGAGTTCCTCACCATCCCGAATTATTTTGTAGCCCGTTACTGCAACATTATCGGTAGATGCATTCCATTGTAATGTAAGGCTATTCGGTCCGATATTGGTTGCCGATAAATTATTGGGTTTTGTTGGGGCTTCCGTATCTGGCGGGGGTAGGGTAGTTACTTGATGCGGATCGCTAAAATCAGATTCATTACCTACAGTATCAACAGATTTTACCCTGTATTCATATGTCGTTTGAGGCTTTAAGCCTGTATCGTCAAAAGTAATTGTTCTCCGTAGGCTTATTTCATCGCCATCTCGAAATACCTTGTATCCTGATATACTAAAATTATCAGTGGACGCATTCCAACTCAACGTCAGGCTATTGGCCGTTACGTTACTAGAGGCCAGGTTGCCAGGTGGTGATGGTGCAGATGCATCCGCTTGATAAACATAGGCAGCCCCTGCCGTTGTTCCATTATCATCATCCCCGCGAGCGCCAACAACAATTGTATTTTTCGAATAGGAAATAGAACGTCCATAATGATCATGCGCTTGTCCATCAGATGCTTTAAGTTTTTGAACTTGATTCCAATTATTACCATTTTTATGATAAACAAAGGCTGCTCCTGAATCCTCCCCATTTTCATCCTCAAATTGCGCGCCTACAACTAACACATCTTCTGATAGGGATATAGCCCATCCGAATTCATCACCCGCTGCCCCATCCGAAGCTTTTATTATTTTTTCATCACCCCATATTCCTCTTATAATAGGTGGAATATGTGATGGTATAAATCGATAGACGTATGCCTTACCTGCGCCTGAGCCTTTTGTATCCTCTAGATAAGAACCGATTGCTAAGATATCACCTGATATAGATATAAAGCCAAAATTGTCAAAAGCTTCCCCATCTGATGCGATTATTTTTTGTTCTTCATTCCATTTGTTTGTTATCCTGTTGTAACGAAACAGGTAAACCGAGCCTGAATCTTTGCCATTTGTATCTTCAAGTAAAGCGCCAATCCCAATCGAATCACCTGACACGGAAACCGATCGGCCAAACTCATCATGGTCTACGCCATCTGAGGCAGTGAGTTTTTGTTCTTCATTCCAATTACGAGTACTATCATTATAGCGATAGACATAGGCTGAACCGGAATCATCGGATCCAAGTGCATTTGCTAAAAATGCGCCTATAACAATTACATTGCCGGAAATCGAAACTGAACGACCGTAATTATCATGGGCAGCACCATCTGAGGCAGTAAGCTTTTTTTCTTCCTCCCAGTTATTGGCATTACTGTTAAAACGAAAAACATAAGCAGCCCCTGCACCCGTTGCGACAGCATCTTCTAAATCTGCGCCCACAACTATGACATCTTCTGATATGGAAACAGACCGCCCAAAGAGGTCAAACGCTTGGCCATCGGATGCGGTAAGCTTTTGCTCTTCAGTCCAAGTATCCCCATTTTTACGAAAGACGTAGACTGCGCCTGCATCTTCTCCATTATCATCCTCCGTCATGGCGCCAACAACCATCAAATCTCCAGATACGGATACAGACCAGCCAAAGTTATCACCCGCTTGACCATCTGACGCTTTAATTTTCGTCTCTCCGTAAACTGAAAACGGCCATGCCAAAACAATTACAGTTAGAAGAAATAGTGTATAAAATTTTGAACCGTCCATTATCTCACCTCGAATTTAAATTGTACGCCTTCAGTGGTTCGGAAGGGTTCGGCATCGACAGTGGTCCAGTCGAATTCGGGTTGGCGAGAATTCCAAAATAGCTTTAGCGTCCAAGGGTCAGAGTCATCTGGCTTTACACCCGCATTGACTTCCCCTATTTTTTTAAAGTCGAAATCATTGGGTTTCTTGATAAAGACATCAACCATCACACCATTGGCGTATGTGTCTTTATCCAGACCAAATTCAATTTGGAAAATTCCATGAAAAACAGATTCTTCCGTAGGGTGCAAATCTGGAATGGGTTGGTTATCTCCTACTAATTGTCCGTTAATATCAAAGTGAGATGGAGGATTTATTACCCGTTGTATTAGCGTAGAAGAATTAATTTTAATCGATGGTGATGAATTTGGATCAATGGCAGGATCTCGAGTTGTTGTTACTTGCAATGGATCGCTCGGTGGTGATTCATTGCCTGCGGCGTCGATTGCTATAACCGTGTATTCATATGTTGTTAATGGTGTTAAATCTGTATCAGTAAATGTGAGCGATGTTGAGGTTCCTGCCTCCTCTATACTATCACCACTTTTACGGAAGATTTTGTATTCAGTTACCCCAATATTGTCCGTTGAAGCGTCCCATTGAAGTGTGATCTGATCATGTTTAATTTCTGTTGTTGTCAAATTTAAAGGCTGGGTAGGAAAAACCACATCTGGCGGTAAACCAAAACTCAAAAATGTTAAATTAATAGTAGTCGCATCATCTAATGGAAATTTAGCCGCAACCGAAATTGCCATACTTTTAGTTGTCCAACTTGATAACCCTGGCAATTCCGGCGGAAAATTTCCAGATGTTAATATCTCCCCAGTTCTATCTATAAGAAATATTGAGAAAGAAACACGGTGCCCGGTCGATGTCAATGCGGATGACCGAAGACGAAATTCGTCTCTTGAACCATTGTCAATCCGAATATCATAATCAGTTTGATTGAAAATTATTCCGTCAATATTAAGATGAAATACTATTTCTTTCCCAGTTATTTTTGTAAATGCCGGTGGCGCTGCTGGAATGGTGTTCGTGTCGTAAACGAAATGCCCTGTAACAACATCATTTCTTGCTAATCCTGGAAAAGCCGATTGGCCGAGCCCATTAACATTACCAGTGACCGTTGCTGAAAATTCATGTGTTACTATTTCCGCTTTTATTGTATGTGAATGGTGCAGTATCGAGATCAACAACAAAGCACTTATGGTTCGTTGAGTATAATTTAGCTTTTTCATTTTTTTATCTTACCCTAAACTTAAGCTTTAAGTCATCAATAAATGGTGTGGTATCCTGCCACTCTTCGGCAGCGGTGCGCGAATCCCAAAAAAAATGTACTGTCCAGGTTTCATTTGCCGGTTTTGGGCCGGGAACCGCCGTGCCAATTTTTAAGAATGGATCACCTATACTTGCGCGTTGTACAAAGATATCGACCATCACAAAGCCATCCTCAAAGAGTTCTGTCTCTAAGGCAAATTCGATTTGGAAAATACCGTAGAAAACGCCGGCACCATCATCAATAATTATTGGATCACCGTTGAGAATACTTGTTAAGGTATTTTTTACGGGCTTAATTACGCTGGGTGGATGAATCAGAATCGACACCGAGGCGCCCGGATCGATCCCCGGGAATATGTCATCATCAAAGTCGAGTTCCGGGTCAAAAACAGTCGGATTGGTATTATTAACAATCCGGATAAAATCCACCATCATTTCCATGGCCGTTGAACGTTTTAATAACTGGACAGGAACATCTGTCGCAGCTATTGTGATCTCCGACACATAAACGCTCACAGGGTCCAAAGCCTGGTGTACCCCATTCACGTAAAACGAGATGCCCTCATTAACGTCCGTTTGTCCAAGGTCAATTTCGACTTGCAATAGAGACCAGGTATTCATGGGAAATACCGGATCCTGCGATGTTACGCTGACTTGACCGTCATTGAGACTTAAGACTAATTTTTCGTTTTCATCGATAAACCAGCGCAAAGGCGTTATACCGGCTTCATCTAAGACTAAATCTACCTCACCGAATGTGCCTTCTGATCGCCAAATAAAGGTCTCTAAGAAAAAGCGCTGACCCCAGGTAATGCTAGGACCGGCAACATGAATGCCCGGATCAGCATCAGCGCCGTAATGCAGTGCTGAACCACCGAAATGGTTAAAGCGGAATTCCATTTTCGCGAATTGATTAGATCCATCACCATTGAGACTAAAGGGACCACCTGTGGTACCTAAATTCATGAATTGCGTCGATGATGTTGCCGCTGTATTCCAGCCTTGATCTTCGAAATCCAGTAGGGTTAATCCATCCGGCGTATTGTCACTATCACTGGGATCGCTGGCATGCTGTACCTCGAATCCATCATCAAAACCATCCTCATCGGAATCGACGACGGTTGGATTACTACCTAAAATGAATTCTTCAAGATTGGATACGCCATCTTCGTCAGGGTCGCCTTCGCCATCCTGTGATAAGTTGCCAAAGTGAGTTATTTCCCAGGAATCAAGTAACCCATCGTCATCGATATCCACTACATCCACCGCCTTCATCACTAACACACCCCCGTCCTGAATAACGGTATTCGGCCCCAGCAAAATACCAAGAGGTGCTTTTAGGGTGACGTCGCCTGTGGGCGTAACGGTAAAATCGCTGGTGATGATTTGACTATCTGACAGAAATGTCTGCGTGTCTGAAATGGTTTGGTTGTCAAGGATTAGGTCTGCAGCGCTGACCGATTGGGTGACCAAAAGCAATCCGATGATGCTCACTATTGTCTTCATTGTGTTTACCCCTAAACTTAGTAATGGCATTATTTACATTTTAGATTTCAGATGCATGTGTTTACGGCTTTGTTGGAGTTCACACTTTAGTGTGCAAAATGAGTTTGCTCTGGATAGCATGCTGAAGCATGAACTCCAACGGGTATTCCTTGCTTTCAGAGACGGTAAACACATACTTTCAGATTTGAAATCAAAAATGTGAGCTAAAGTTGTCCATTCAAATATTTATCCACAAAAGTTTCGCAGAGTTGTTTTTTGTCTGCATGCGTAAGCGTTTCTTTTGGTGAAGTCTTTGTTGATTCTTGGGTGGCGGTGGCTTCAACTTGGTCCGGAAGTAATGCGTGCATTAATTTCTTGACGTCTTGCTGGGCGTCTTTGTTATCAGCTAGTTTTGCTGTGACTTTGTCTAGC
This sequence comes from Phascolosoma agassizii, assembly GCA_035593235.1. Lineage (NCBI taxonomy): Eukaryota > Metazoa > Annelida > Sipuncula > Phascolosomatiformes > Phascolosomatidae > Phascolosoma > Phascolosoma agassizii. Next base: position 4,288 of record JAVJHY011506884.1, on the reverse strand, counting down.
CATGCTTTTGTGGCGATTTTGTCATTTAAAATGGCGTTTAGCTTGGTTTCGCGAATGGCCTCGCGTTGCTTGTTATTTTCTTGCAGTTGCTTCTTCTCATCACTCTTGCTAACCGTCGTCTTTCGCTTTTTATTGAATTGGGGTCTATCGGAACGATTCCGAAATCGGCTCACATCGCGCATCATCGTCTTTTTGCGAATGACTTTCTTGTCATCGTAGGGATTGGTCGTCTCTTGATTAGCCCAAAGAGTCGACGGCTCACCGATGAGTGTCACAATCGCTATTAAACCCATGAGAAAGGTGTAATTATTCTTTGCCATAAACGCCTGCTCCATTTTGACCGGCCTCATTCTTCGCGATAACACAATTTTTTACTTGCGGTGATGAGGATTGATGAAAATAGATTCCACCACCATTCGTGGTGGCAGCATTTTCCCGAATAATCGTTGCTAAAATGTGAGGGGAGGCATTATTATCGACATAGATACCGCCACCTTCATCTGCAATATTGCTTTCGATAATGCAGTTGATAATCGTCGGCGATGCGGACTCAATTAAGATTGCGCCGCCTTTGGCCCCCGGGTTGCCATTTCGAATGGTAAAGCCATCAGGGATACTCTGATTGGTTTCGTCGCTATGAAAATGAAAACCTCGTATTCCCGCTGCATCTTGTAAATCGATTATGGTGACTTCAGGTCCAGCCGAACTGCATAATACAAGTTGCTTACCGCCGAAATCAATATTGCCGCCGCTATAGACGCCGGGTGCTACTATGATTTTTGTGCCGGGTACGGCACTGCTCACTGCTGAAGCTATGGACTTCTTCGGTCCATCAATGCCGTCATTGTTATCATCTCCATTTTCGCGATCAACGGTTACGGTTGATGTTGTTAACGAAATGGTGTACATCGCCGAATTTACAGTTTCCGCATGGCCTGCTGTGCTGACGGAAAAGAAATGTATTATCGTACTTGATGTTAGCGTAATGCCGGATACCGGTGAAGCCCCAAACTGCGTTGTGGGTCCATTGGCAACGGGTGTTGAACCATCGAGCGTGTAAAAGACTGTGCCGGCTTCATTGGCCACTAATGATACCGTCACAATTTCAGTATAAACACCGGGTGGCGGACTGATGGAAGTGACGGGCGCTTGGTCATCAATTTCCGGTAGCGTTTTAATCGAAAGTGTATTGCTCGGGCCAGAAATATTTCCCGAACTGTCCATTGCCTGAACAAAATAACTAAATTCGGTACTTGATGGCAATCCTGTGTCTGTATAGTGATTGGTCGCGGGTTGAGCTATTTCCTGTCCATCACGAAATACCTTATACCCTGCTACTCCGCCATCATCTGTAGACGCATTCCAAGTCAGCCTTACGCTCGTGCTGGTAATGGTGGTTGCCACCAAGTTCGTTGGCGCCGACGGCGGTACGGTATCTGAGTTTGTGGTTGTGAATCTAATACAGAGTAATGCAGCGGCCTCGGTCCGATTCTCACCGTAAGACACGGCTGTCCGCTTTCCCTCGCCGGTAATGATGGTCACCAAAGAGTTTTCGTATGACCAGCCGGGCCGGTTGACAATTTCCTGAATCACCGGTGCGATGTCGGGGGTGCGCTGGGACGGACCAGCTTCACCGACCACCGTCCAGGGAGCAGGTGACCATTCCACGGAGGCTGTTGTCAATGGGCGAGACGAAATATTAAAGTCAGTCCTGGAAAATGTTTTGGTGTTATCGCTCGCCTCTCCATGAATGGTGAGCGAGGTTGGTTCTGACCGTTTCTCATCTGCGGTAAATTGAATAAAGGAATTAAGAATGGTGGCACCCCGAGGGATGGTAATTCCATTAAAACGCAATCCAACTATCTGGTCGCCTCCTTCACCCTCATTAATTACACGGACAAACTCCAGGTCGGAACTTCCATAAGCAACCGTGCCAAACTTTCGCTCCTCGGCATCGTCTTCCCGGGCTGCCACCCGAACTTTAAGAGCCGGTGGATTCTGGCCCGAGGTAAAATCAATATGCAACAACGGAGCAGAATCGGCCCGATTTTCACCATAGGACACGGCGGTCCGCTTACCCTCGCCGGTGATGATGGTCACCAAAGCGTTATCGTAAGTCCAGCCTGGTCGGTTGACTATCTCTTGAATCACCGGGGCTATATTGGGGGTCCGCTGGGCCAATCCGGCCTCGCCGATTACTCTCCAGGGTAGCGGTGACCATGCCACGGAGGCTGGTGTCAGTGGACGGGATGAAATATTAAAATCAGATTCCAAAAATATTTCAGCATCATCGCTCGCCTGGCCGTGAATCGTCAGTGCGGTTGGTTCCGACCGCTTTTCATCCGCGGTAAATTGTAAATAGGCGTTAAGAATGATCGCTCCCTGCGGAACTCCAAGGTCTTTAAAACGTAGGCCAACAGTCTGGTCGCCCCCTTCACCTTCGTTTATAACACGGACAAACTCAAGGTCAGAGGTTCCAATAGCGACGCTCCCGAATTTTCGCTCCTCAGCATCATTTGCTCGGCCGATTACCCGTATCTCTGTTTCCGCTGGGGCACATCCATCTTCATTTTCTACCCCACTCCCCGAAGTTGGAACATTTCTGGTAATGAGTCCTCGACAATTTTTAAAGATTGTCCCATTATTGGTGACGGTACCTTTGTTGGCCAGGAGGCCTTCTTTGGTAATGTTCACCGTTCCTTCGTTGATGAACAACTCGCCGTTTTCAAAGATTGATTTTTCGGTGATGGTGATTTTATTTTTGTTAATGAACGTTCCGGAATTTTTGATTTCACTATTATCGAAGGAAATATCACCGGAATTAACCAGGTCACCAAAATTCCTAATTTTACCGCCGATTGTGCCCTTGACAGTAACCCCTTCCGCAACATTCAGGGTGACATTTTCTTCGATCGTCCAGACTTCCCCTTCTTCGATGGTCTCATCGGAGATGATGGTAGTGTCCGAGGTGAAGGTCATGGAGGCAGCGCTTGCCTCCTGGGGAGTAAGGAAATTAATGAGAAGAAATGATATGATGAGTAATGTGGTAAGCCGGAAGGGAACAAATTTGTTCGCAATTGACAGCCAGAATTCTAGCTTGCGGAGGCATATATTTACCGAAATGCGTGATTCCTTAATCATGTTCACCCCATGACAATCAAACCCGGTTAACTATTGGCCAACAAATGCTAACAAACGATTTAAAAAAGCGTTATCATTATCTGGGTTTGGCAGACCACCCTTATAAAATTACTTTTCACGAGAAAATTTTAGACCATATAAGATGGAATTACAAACGCCTGTTAAAATTTTTCACTATAAAACACCGTAACGTTAAGTGATAAAACAACAGATCCATATAAAAGTCATCCCCGCCAACTTCCAGATGGTAATTTTCTCCGACAAACGCAAAACCGACGCCTAGTTCTAAGAGGAATTGCCTCAGATGCTTGATAAGTCCCCTTTGTAGTTCTTGCTCTTTGTATTCATTGCCAAGCGTTAAGAAATCAAAATCATACGGGTCTTTTATTAACTGATGGGCAAGGTCTGAATCGGGCTTGGGGAGGGTTAGTTGAAAATTAGTAGACTTTTCCGCTACCGCCTGACGTTCATAAAGTCTAGATTCTATTTGATGTACTAAAACTCTGTAACTCCAGCCATGGTTAACAGTTTTTTCGGCATACCAAAGCTGTTTTCTCGGTTCAATGAGTTTCTCGAGAAGAGTTATGTTGTGAGTCCAGGTAATTTGTGCAAGCACTGCCTGCACAATTTCTCTATCAGGCCATTTCTCAGCAAATGCTCGCATATATTTGAGATTTCTGGATGAAAATCCCTTAACTCCTGGAAATAAACCTCGCAAGTCAATCGAAAGCTGCTCAATTATCTTCGCCCCCCCAGTCTTCCTTCTCCTGTCTCTGGAGGATACTGCTCCCAATTTCCCAATATAAAGTCATGAGTTCACAATTTACCGCCAGGCCAGCCCGAACCTGGCAGTTTGAATTCGCTCTTTAATTTCCTTTAGGAATTCACCATAATTGGTCGGTAAATCCGGTACTATCGACTTTGAACTTTCACTCACACTGACTCGCTCGCGTCTAATTAAAGACATTATCTGTGCATGACTTTCGTCCTGACTCAAAAAGGGTAATTTAACATCCACTGTACGCTACTTATACGACCCAAATTTATCTCATGTTCAATTACAACAATTTGGGGATGTAAGCCCAAACGCCCGAAATTTCCGTCGAGGTTGAAGCAAAAATGATCTAATAGTCAGCGTTATTCTAAG
>JAVJHY011506774.1:0-12639 GCA_035593235.1 Phascolosoma agassizii | reverse complement strand
CGATCAAGTTTGGTGTCCAATACTTTATAGACCGCTCCCATCCCACCCTCGGCAATGAGTTCTTGGACTTCAAATCGTTCAGAAAATACTTGTTTCGACATAAGAAACCTGAATAGTGGCTGGGACTGAGTGAGAAGACTTACGTATATGTTTCACAAAGGAAGGACTGAGCCGGCTGGATCTCCTGACAGAGGAAATTCCTGCCCTTGCTCGTCACGTTTTGATTACATTCTATCCTGATTCGAACAGATTACGGTCTATAAAATGATATGAACGAACCTCCGGCTTCACAGCAAAATCATCGTGGCGCGTTTGTGGAAAAAAGTCAAGATGGCAATAAACTTATCGATAATTTTAATACGTTCGTTCACGAGAATTTTCCTTATCGTGTATTGAGAATATGACAAGCGCTTTGCCTCTCTCGCTTGCTTGACGGGTATAGTTGGTTTCGATAGCATGAGCTGTTTTTTTACTGAGCTTTGATGAGTATGCTGCATTCTTCTCCAGGGCTACGGGTTACCTTGACGTTGGCGTGGCTAGCGGTGACGGCTTTCTTGCTTGCGCACCTAGCCTCTCTTTTTGTGGCTGAAGCTATAGGAGCAAAAGTCGGCCCTCTGCGTCACGTCCTTTCTGTATCAGTGCCCTCATCTTTACCTTCACCCCAAGAGTTAGGAAGCCGCATTTTAAGCAGCTCTGTGTTTCCTGGCGATCGGCACAGATCTGTTCTGACAAGACCAAGTAAGCTAACAAGTGAAAACACGTCCATGCAGTTACCCTTAGAATTAATTGGAACCGTTGTCGGGGATAAGACCTTGAGCTATGCGGTTATCAAGCCACTGCAAACAGCTACTCAGGCACTCTATCGATTAGGTGATTCGATTCCACAAGTAGGAACGTTGGTACGCATTCATCGTCATGAGGTGGTTATTGCCCTTGATGATGGACGACATTCAACGTTAGAAGCTGGATGGATAAAGAATACAGCTATTCCCTCACAATCAGATTTTGCGTTACAACTCTCGGGAAATAGAGGAGAGGAACGAATCGTGATGCCAAGACGGGAAATCATTGAAGCCTTTTCGAACCTTCCCCGTATTCTGCAACAGGCGAAAGCCACACCGGTTATTTCAGGCGCAGGCATGGATGGTGTCTCGTTTGAAGTGATTGAATCAGCCAGTATTTTTGACCGGTTGGGTTTTCAGATTGGTGATGAATTGAAGTCCATCAATGGTGTGGCATTGCGTGACCCAGGAACCTTATTAACGGCCTTACGCCAAATCCAACACGAATCCTCCGTGGACTTGGATGTAGTTCGGAACAATCAAAACATTACCATGCGTTATGACATTCAATAGGTTGAATGGCGAATGCTTGGGAACCGATGTGATTGGTCGTACTGCATTCGTGTCTTTTTCTTATTCCTTGCGTTAGTTCTCTTCCTTCCTGATCTTCACTGGGCCAAAGGGCCATCCTCTCCACAGCGTCAAGGTATTACGCTTGATTTTTCAGATGTCGATTTACCGGTTCTCGTTCGGTTCATTAGTGAATTGACGGGGAAGAACTTTGTCCTGGATGAGAAAGTTAAAGGGAAAATCTCTTTATTTTCTCCTGCAAAAGTTTCACGGACTGAAGCGTTTCGCATCTTTCTTTCTGCCTTACAACTCAAGGGGTACAAGGTCATTCCGAGAGGTCACGTCTTTCAAATTGTTCAAGTGCATCAGGCTCCTCCGGAACGAGAGATTTTTATGATCAAGTTGAAAAATGCTGATGTAGAGGAAACGAGCAAGACGCTCACAAACCTGGTGGTCCCTTCTCTCAAAAAAAAGCCTGTCTTTCCTGATCAGCACCCCGTCACCCAAGCGGACGAATTTGAAGCGCCTATTCAAGTCCATCCTGATGCCCCAACGAATTCCTTAATCATTACGGCGACCAAAAGAGATTACCGACGGCTCAAGCCGATTGTTCAATCCATGGACATTCGTCGGCATCAAGTCTATGTCGAAGGGGTCATCCTAGAAATTGCGGTGGACCGCCTTCGAGAGTTAGGCACTGACCCGACGGCTATCTCCGTCTTTAAGGAAAATTCAGTCGCTGGTATCGTTGGAGTCAATACAGAACCTCTTTCCACGCTCGCAACAATCAGTGGAGCATTCACAGGATTGGATCCCGGCTTAGTGAGTTTATCAAAGCTGAATCTCCGTGCCTTTCTCAAAGTCCTTCTAACCGCCACAGACTCCAATATATTAGCGACGCCGCAAGTGCTAACGCTTGATAATGTGAAAGCCCGAATCAGTGTGGGGGAGAACCGCCCTTTCGTCACTGGGTCCGGGACTGTTGGGGCAACTGGAAGCATTCTCACGACAGTGGAACGAAGGGATGTAGGAGTCACACTTGAAATCACTCCTCATTTGTTAGAGGACGATATGATTCGCTTAGAAGTGATTCAGGAAATTACCGCAGTACTCCCGATTCCTCAGACGGTGGGAAATGATGTGGCCGTTGGTCCGACCACGACCAAACGTTCAGCCACCACAACGATCATGGCAAAGAATGGAGAAACCGTGGCATTGGGTGGGCTGATTCGTGAAGATGTCACAATTGATCAAACAAAAATTCCATTATTGGGTGATATCCCTTTGTTAGGTTGGCTTTTTAAATCAGAAGCTACCACTAAAACGAAGCTCAATTTACTGCTTTTTTTGACTCCAACCATTATTAAACAACCTTCCCAGATGAAAGAACTTGTTGAAGGGCAACAGAAACGATTGAAGCTGCGACCGGAAATCGCACCAGAAGGAAGCGATTTTTCGAATGTTCAATGATAGAGGCTATTGATTCGCATTCCATGTCTCCATAGCCAGTTCGATTCGCACAACTCGACCTTCGGATAATTGATGAAGAAGCCACCCTCGCATGATCGTTCTCATTTTGGCCATGCCAGGCCGGCTCTCGGTGAAATACTCGTCAGCAACTTTGGCTTGTCGAGCACTCAATTAGAGCTGGCATTGGAAAAACAGCACCATGAGGGAAAGCGATTGGGCGAGATCTGTGTGTCCTTACATATGAGTAACGAGGAAACCGTTGCGAAAGCGCTGAGTCAGCAATTGCAGCTCCCTTTCTTAGATCGCATACCGCTCGAGGCGGTTGATGTTGATTTAGTGAGTCAAGTGCCCATTGCATTTGCCAAGCAGTATCAACTCCTACCACTTTGGGAAAAATGTGGGATCGTGACGGTCGCGGCCACAGATCCTCTTGATTATGCAGCCATTGATGATTTGCAATTGATTTTTAGCAAGCCGGTCCACATTGTACTTGTTGCGCCGAAGATCGCACTTGCCGGTATCAATCAAGTCTATGAACAGACTGCGCACCATCATGCTGTTCATGCGATGGAGAACATTCAAGAAGAAGAATCACTCGATCATCTCGCTCACGAGATCGACAAACCACAGGATCTTCTCGATACCGACGATGATGCGCCAATTATTCGATTAGTGAATTCTATGCTCTTCCAAGGAGTCAAGCAACGAGCGAGTGATATTCACGTGGAGTCTTATGAAGAAGAACTTGTTGTTCGCTATCGTATTGATGGCATCTTGTATTCGATTTTATCCCTCCCAGCCCGTTTGCACCTCAGTATTCTTTCACGTATCAAAATTTTAGCTGCACTCGATATTGCTGAAAAACGATTGCCGCAGGATGGGCGTTTTGCCGTCAGGATTGCTGGGAGATCAGTTGATATCCGAGTATCAGTGATTCCTACGGCATTTGGGGAGCGCGCTGTTCTCCGAATTCTGGAAAAAAACAATAAAGCCTTAGACCTTGTAGAGATTGGACTTTCTCAAAGTTTATTGAAGCAAGTTTCCGGGCAGAGCCATCTCAGTCACGGCATTGTGTTAGTGACCGGTCCAACAGGCAGCGGAAAAACCACGACCCTCTATGCGGCACTCAGTCAAATTAATGGAACTGAACGAAACATCTTAACAATTGAAGATCCAGTAGAGTACCAACTACCAGGTGCTGGGCAGATTCAAGTGAATCCTAAAATTAACCTGACATTTGCAAACGGTCTTCGTTCGATTCTTCGGCAGGATCCTGATGTCGTTATGGTCGGTGAAATTCGTGATCAAGAAACAGCAGAAATTGCGATTCATGCCTCGTTAACCGGCCATCTTGTTTTTTCAACACTTCATACCAATGACTCAGCGGGAGCTATTACACGATTGATCGATATGGGCATCGAACCTTTTTTGATCACCTCATCAGTTGTCGCCGTCTTGGCGCAACGATTACTTCGGACTATCTGTTCGGAATGTTGCACGCCCTATACACCTGACATCGTTGAGTTTAAAAAATTAGGACTCCCTATGTCGGAGTGGGATGGAATTTTGCATTTCTATCGTGGACAAGGGTGTGCCGCCTGTCTCGAAACGGGTTATCGAGGGCGTACCGGCATATTTGAAATGCTGACGATGAATGATGAAATTCGCACGAAAACGTTGGCTCGTGACGATGCGACACAAATTAGGCTCGCATCTATCCAGCATGGCATGAACACCTTGTGGTCTGAGGGTGCCAAACTTGTGCTTGCTGGAAAAAGTACGACGGAGGAAGTCATACGAGTACTCCAAGATGAGGGCAGAGAATCGGTTTCCACCTAACAACGCTCCTTGGAAGAGGAGAGGCCTCACTATTCTATGTCTGTCTATCGATATAGCGGAGTTACTGATCAGGGAAAAGACACTCAAGGTATCGTTGATGCTGACACGCCAAAAAATGCCAGAGTCAAACTTCGGCAAGACGGGATTTTCCCCATTGAACTTGCTGAGGAAACAGCCCGCGGGCAGGCACCTGCCAAGATAACACGTTTACCCGTTGTTTCATTCGGATCTCGGTATTCCTCAGCTCTTCCAGGTTTTACCAAGCAATGTTCGATTCTCATGGCAGCGAAGATTCCCCTTTTACAGACATTGTCAATTTTGATTGAGCAACTAGAAGAGCAAGAATTTCGAGCAGTGATATCCGAGGTTCGGGAGTCAATTAAAGAAGGACAATCTCTGAGTGACGCACTTTCCGCACATCCACATGTCTTTTCTACAATGTATGTTCACATGGTCAAAGGGGCAGAGGTTGGGAGTGTATTACCTGAGGGATTGGGACGACTCGCAGATTATCTTGAACGACAAGCTCGGCTTCAAGGGCGACTCATCAATGCCCTCATGTATCCTGCTATTTTGGCAGGTGTGGGCATCTTGATCCTTATTGGATTAGTCACCTTTGTTATACCAAACATTACTGCCGTTTTTTCAGAGCAGCAAGAAGCCCTTCCACTCCCAACAGTTATTTTACTAGGGATCAGTTCGCTGATGAATCAGTATGGATGGGTATTGAGCCTCCTCTTGCTCATTGGTCTGGCCGGTGGCTACTGGTTCTTTTCCACAGCACAAGGACGCTATTGGTGGGATCGACGCATTCTGGCATGGCCCATTATCGGCAAGCTCCTGCTTTTTTCTGCTTTGGCAAGATTTGCAGAAACATTAGGGACGCTGTTGCGAAGTGCTATTCCTCTCCTAGAAGGTCTTCATATTGCTAAAAAAGTTTTAAATAATCAATTTTTAGAGACTCTTATTGACCAGACGGCCAATCAAGTACGTGAAGGCCAAAATTTAACTCATCCTTTAAGTCGTACTCAGATTATCCCATCGATGTTTGTTAACATGGTTTCCGTGGGAGAGCAGACTGGTGATTTGGAGAATATGTTGCTCAAGATTGGACAGGCCTATGATGTAGAAGTTGAAATGTCGTTGACGAAGTGGATCTCCCTCCTTGAGCCTTTGTTAGTCTTAGCTATGGGATGTGTCGTCTTATTTATTGTGTTGGCGGTGTTACTTCCGTTATTCCAAATGAGTCAGATCATTCAATGATATGAAAAAACCATTCAGAGTGTGGTGTCATCGATTGGCCAAGACCTCTCCTCATGCGGGTTTTACCTTTATTGAGTTGATGGTTGTCGTGGCAATTTTAGCAGTCTTAATGGCTATTGTGGCCCCTCGTATTATGGGCCGTACCGAAGAGGCCAAACACACGGCGACGCTCGTGGACCTCCGAAACATCGAGTTAGCGCTTCAACTGTATAATCTTGATAACGGCATGTATCCTTCGACCGACCAGGGGCTAGTCGCCCTTGTGGCCAAACCAACAAGTGGAAAAATTCCCCTTCACTGGAAAGAGAGTGGTTACCTTAAGGCACCTCCGGTTGATGCCTGGGAACGACCATTTTTGTATCTAAGCCCCGGAGGGCAAACCTCTTCGGGATCTTTACGAGAATATGATCTCTTTTCTTATGGTTTTGATGGTGAGCCTGGAGGGGAAGGAAAGAACGCAGACATTCTTAGTTGGATTGAAGATCTTAGGTAGACGGTAAGAAGGAAAGGAGACTACGAAGCCATACTATTGAATCTGTGATATCGATGCAGCGAACTCCTAGTAAGATTCATGTTGTTTGAGAGTTGTGCGGTACAGAAGTGGGACTGATGAAAGATTTCAATTGCATGGTGTGCTCTCTATCATGAGATCCTCAAACCGTAATCATGGCTTTGCCCTACTTGAGCTGCTCGCAGTCCTCTTGATCTTGATCGTTGTGGCTGGGCTCAGCATCCCACACCTACGTCTTCCACAGAGTCTTGATGGGACAGCCCGTCAAATCAGTGGACTGATCCAAGCCTTGCATTCGAAATCTCGAGCATCAAAACTCATGTATAGGTTGAATTTTAATATCGCCAGAGGAGAATATTGGGTCACGTCGATAAAGGAAGCAGTAGAAGTTCCGGCAAAGGAAACCGAATTTCAAGATTTTCGGTCTTTGCCTCAAGATGTTCAATTTCAAGAAATTGTCGTGAGTCATCGAGGGCATGCTCGAGAGAATACACGCTTTATGCAATTTTTTCCTGTTGGTCGAATCGAGCCAACCGTGATCTATTTAATGAATCAGGAAGACGTGCTGAGTCTGCTCGTTCATCCAATCACCGGTTCAGTGCGGATTATGAAAGGTCATTATGTTCCACGGCGGTGGAAGGATATCTCGGTCTAAGTGGTCGTGCGTTCGGTCAAGGAGGGGATTTACCTTGTTAGAGGTGATGGTGTCTCTTGCCATCATTGCTATTACCTTTCCCATCATGCTCTCGTTGATTCATCGTCAAGTGAATGTGCATATTTCATCTGAACGATTAACTATCGGGGTATTGCTGGCCCAAAAAAAAATTGTCGAGACCGAATTAGCGGGAATCTCCGAACTTGGCCAGAGCACTGGAGACTTTGGCTCCAGCTATCCTTCTTATCGTTGGGAGCGAGATATTCAGAATACGCTGATTTCCAGAGTTCGAGAAGTCTTGGTCAGGATTCTGTGGGGCCCCATAGACAAGCCAGAAAGCGTGACACTCACAACCTATGTCGTTACACCATAAGACCTGGCTTTCTGAATCCCAACCGACTCACTTTTGTGTACCAAAAAACAAAGCAAGTGGCTTTACTCTGATTGAGTTGCTCATTGCTCTGGCTATACTGGCCGTACTCCTGACATTGGTGACAACGACTTTTGGATCCGCTCTTCGTACCATGAACACCTTCGAAACCCGAAGCCACATCTTCCATTCAAGTCGCGTGGCCTTTTCAATGCTTAATGATGAACTGCAATCAATAGTCGTACCGACTCCATTTCAGAAGACCCACCTTGTGGGTAAGTCAGAGGCAATTCAATTGCGGTCTTTGGATCGAATCTCATTTGACTCATATAATTTCCAACAGTTTCCCAGTGCTCCTGCTGGCACGGACCCTGTCATGTTTGATTGGTGGGTAGAGGAAGGGACTCTTTTTCACCGCGAAATTCCAAGACTCTTTGGTGTTCTGAGACCGCGTGACTCTCCAATAGGGTCGAGGCAGAACTCCACGTTAGATTTCGCATCTGGAGTTTTCCCCTTATCTCATGCTGTACAGAATTTTCGACTGCGGTACTACCACGACACTCAATGGGTCAAGCAGTGGTCCTCTCAAGATGAGGACAGGCTCCCTGATGCGGTTTCAATAGAGTTAACACTTCAACTTCTTGACAATGATGATCAGAAATTTTCCACGTTTATTCGTCTCCCCCGTGGTCATCAGGAAGCCTTCTAATCATATTCGGCAATTCCGAAAATGGGTCGGGTATGGACTGTATACCCTTGTGTTACTCATTGGTTTTTTATACCTTTTGTTCCCGTATCAAAAACTTCAACTGTGGGTTGAAAATCAAGTGGAACAGCAAATGGGAATTCAGATGCACGCCGAGCAGAGAAAGGCTGGTTCATTCTGGTTCGAATGGAGTGACCTTCGCCTTTCTCGCGAACATCCTTCCATGATCGATCTATTGATGTTTCCCATATTGTCTATCAATTTCGACGCTGGCTCCTTGCTCTCTAAGCCCTTACGATTTTCTTCTGACTTCACGCTGTGGGATGGACGTGGTAAAGGTTGGCTCACGGTTTTCCCTGATGACAGACACGATGAATATCATCTCATGTATTCCTTGATGAATCTCCAAGTGGCGGATGCTGAACTTCCATATATTAAAGCGGGACTGCTTTCTTTGGATCTGGACTATCAGTGGAACCAGTATGAACCATATGCCGGCCGAGGACGAGCAAATATTTCTCTAGAGTCGGTTCATATTGAAGATCTGCCTTTGCGCTTTGATGTGAGAATTCCGCTCGCAATTTCTTCAGTCAATGGATTGTTGATTCTCGAAAAAGACGTGATGACATTGAGGGATGTTCGCGTACAAGGTGAGGGGTTCAGTTTTTCAGGACAGGGACATATCTCCATCGCTGTGCAGATCCTTGATAGTCGCCTTGAGGGCGAAGGTCTGCTCTATCTCAGTCAGGAGTTTTCTCAACAATTTCCCGATTTACAATTTCTACCAGTATCTCCAGGCCAACCGATTGTATTGAAATTATCCGGAACAGGCCGCAATCCCGTCATGGAGATGAATGGGATTCTCATACCATTAGAGCCCTCGTTATTGTTTTCGGCGATGTCCGCGTTCCCTAACGTGTACCAATGATGTTCATGAGCTGAAGAATTTCGTGATGAATACTAGTTTTTTAGGATTAGACATTGGCCAGTCTTCTATCAAGGCCGTGGTGTTCCGAAGGTCTATTGGGCGATCTTCGGACTTTATGTGTCAAGGGACTCACTATCCCACCGGGTTAGAGGTCAACGATTCGACAGATGAGTTTAAAGAGTTTTTACGGAAATTTCTTATTCGACATCAACTCACGAACAGCCGTGTCATCGCATCAATCCCAGGGGAATGGGTGTGGACTCGAGTTTTGACCTTCCCTTTTTCTCATCCACAAAAAATTGCCAAAACACTCCCCTTAGAATTGGAATTGTTCCTTCCCGTGAATGTGAGTGAGATGGTGATTGATCACCAAATTCTGGCCTCAACATTTCGGCAAACACAGGTATTAGTGATTGCGGTTCCCAAAGAGAAGCTCCAAAGACGGATTGATCTGTTAACCCATGTGGGGCTTGATGTGCGGGCGATTGAAGTTCAAAGCCTGGCCATGTTTAATGCCTATCGGTGGATTCACCCAGATCTGCCGAAGGAGGGACTTCTTTTATTGAATGTGGGCCAGACTTCAACCTCACTGTGCTTGCTCGGCCCCGAAGGGCTTTGGGGGATGCGCACCCTGTTATTTGGCCTAAGGGATTTCTCCGCTGACGTTCCGTTAACGGCAAAGATCCCAGAAAATGATTTCGATGCCCCTCACGAGATGGCTTCTGAAAGAAAACGTGTGAAGGAGAAAATTTCAGACATCACCTCAAGTGAAAATAATCATTCTGCATGGGATACGTTTCTTCAGAGCCTTCGCGTCACGATTCATACGTTTGAAAGTCAAACTGGGACGAATGTCGCACAGACGTACGTTGTAGGAGAAGGAGCAAAGGCGAAAGGATTCCTCGCCAGCCTTGCTTCTTCAGCTGAACTACCTGCCCCTCAAATATTTTCTGAACGGGTAGGGAGAACCGGGCGACGCATTTCCCCAGTTTTTTTACCAGCGTTAGGGTTGTCAATTAAACTAGCGTTGGGCTCACGTGGATCCACAATCAACGCCTCTCGGAAAATGGTCCATGAGGAAACAGTGCAACGCAATTCTCAGAAAACATGGATGAAGACGGCTGTAGGAGTTGGAATAGTAGTCGCTCTTGTTATCGCAAATATCTTTGTCACGCATCACTTTAAGGAATCACGATACGAAGAGTTGCAGCAGCATTTACGGAGTGAATTTCAGGAAGTATTTCCTCATGCGCAAATGATCGTGAATGAGATACAACAGACTCAATCGGCGATGATTCAAGACCAACGCATGTTGGATTACTTTAGAGGAAATCACACGACAATCTTACAGATCTTAGCTGACCTCAGTCAGCGGCTTGATCAAGAGGACGAGACAAAAGTCCATGAAGTGCTGATTGATGGACAGACGGTGACTCTTCAGGCTACGACACGTTCGTTTGAAGCCATAGAGCGAATTAAACGTCTTGTTTCTGAAGTCACTTGGATCAAAAACCTTCAGGTGCTTGATGCCCAAGCTGGTAGCATCGCCAATAGAATCACATTTAGTTTGAATATTACGGTGGAAGCGGCATGACTGAAATAGTACAGGAATGGTGGGCTCAACGAGCTCCACGCGAACAAACAATGTTACTAGCGGGTAGTGCGATGATCCTCTTGTTTTTCTTTGTGGAATGGATGATTCTTCCTACCTTCGATCGCATTCAACAACTGAACCGTCTCGTTACTGACAAGGAACGTGATCTGGGAAGATTTACTGAGCTTCGAAAATCCTATGTAGACCTCCATGATCGATTAGACGAAATACAAATAAAATTGGACAATCAGGACGACACTTTTTCATTAGTCGCCTATATTGAACAAATGACGATCTCCCAGAACGTGAACCATACCATCGTAGTGTTACGCCCCAATAATGCCGCGCCTTTTGAGGGCTATCAAGAAACCGCGGTGGAACTATCTTTAAAGAAGATTACGTTGGGCCAAATTATTGTTTTTCTTCAAGCACTAGAATCATCTCCATACTACATTCGTGTAAAACAATTTTCCATGAAATCCCGTTTTTCCAATACATCATTTTTGGATGTTCACTTGATCGTTTCCAGTTATGCACCAGCTTTGCTCCTCAAAACACTGCCAGGATGATTCTGGGTTAGCCTTATTGATGACTGTCGCGACGGTTGCCGTCCTGAGCATCCTTATTTTTCAGTTCAATACACTCACGCGAATTACCGCCCAAGAGACTGCGTATTTTCGCGATAGTATTCAAGCCTCCTATTTAGCCAAGGCTGGTGTCACTGCAGCAGAAGCTGTTCTGTTATTGGATGCCAAAACTGGTGGAAAAGTTGACGGCTTCAAGGATAAATGGGCGCAACCCATTTCGTCGTTTCCATTGAGTGAAGGGGTACTTTCTGTTTCAGTAACGGATGAACGAGGGAAATTTAATCTCAATAATTTTTCTCGAGTCGTGGATTCTGACACACAGGAAGAATACAAACGACAGCTACGCGCTTTGTTTCAACGTCTGGAAGAAGATGCAAACATTGTCGATAGTATTATCGATTGGATTGACGTTGATGATGAAAAAAGGCTCTTTGGCGCTGAAGCAAGTTTTTATCAAAGCTTGCCAGAACCGTATTGGCCGAAAAATGGAACTATTCTAAATTTTCAGGATGTGTATCTTATTAAGGGAATGACTGATCATATTGTGGCAAAATTACGTCCATATATCACGATCTATCCTCATTCTGCGGATGGAAAAATTAATATCAATACTGCTCATCCATGGATTCTAGAAGGGTTGCACCCGCAAATGACCCCTTCTTTGGTCTCGCGTGTCGTTCAAGCTAGGCCATTTCAGAGTCTTCTTGATGTGGAACGAGTAGGAGGAATGGAACACATTGCTCAGGCTTTGCGACTTAAGCAGGCGTATCAAATTCACAGTGAAATTTTTTCCGTGATGTCTGATGGGCGGGTCAACGAGACAACAAAAGTTGTACAGGTAATCATGAACCGCGAAGAATCGAATCTCATGACGATTTTAATGTATCGAATAGAGTGAGGCGTGGGGTGTTTCAGTGAGCTTGAGGCGTGACTAATGCGACCGTGGTATTGTCTTTCCCCCCCCCTTCATTCGCATGTTTAATCAGCTTCTGGCAAATGCTTTCAGGAGAGCTTCCTGTTTCTAAGACAATTGAAAGAATTTCATCTTCAGAAATTGACTTGGTAAGACCATCCGTACAGAGGAGTAACACATCTTGTGGTTCGAGAGGGTGAATCTCGACATCCGGCTGTTCTTCATCTGTTGCACCTAACGCTCGTAGTAGAACATTTTGTTTGGGATGCGTATTGGCTTGCTCCTGAGTGATATGACCTTCGGAGACTAATCCTTGAACCAAGGAATGGTCTACGGTGAGCGCTTCCATTTGGCGGTTTCGTATCCTATAGGCGCGGCTATCACCCACATGGGCAATGATGACAGATGGTGATGGTGATGGACAAAAGAGAGTGGCCACGACAGTGGTTCC
>JAVJHY011506665.1:0-12639 GCA_035593235.1 Phascolosoma agassizii | reverse complement strand
CAGAAAATGATTATCTCTTTGTTCGGGGGCAAATATCAAAAAAGAACGAGCAAAACTCTATCAACCGATCGGCCACATGACAATAGCATTCTCTGCGCTCGAAAGTTCTGTAGGGTGGCTAGTTGGTGAGTTGCTCGGTGGTGACTCGAAAGTTAGATCCATAATTGCGTCCCAAGTATCGTTTTCCAAGATGCTCAAGATTGCTGATGGGCTATTTCATTGCAAGGTGAGTAAGCCTGAGCTTGTTGACCGATGGGAAGCCCTTAAGTCTCGCATTAATCAATCGGAACAAAAGCGAAATACCATGACGCACTCAAGCTGGGGAATATGGTGTGAGGACACAACTGGTATGTTCGTGTCACGAGAAAAGGATAACATCAGTCGAAAGCATGGATTGTGTCGAAAGCGAGAGAAAGCGTCCTCGTCAGAGATCGATTCTATTGCTTGTGAAATTGAGTCGACAAATGATTCCCTCATCACTTTATTAATTGACACCAATAAGGCTGGTTTCATTAATACATTTGATCATGAACTATTTTGAAACAGAATTACTAATTCTGTTTCAAATTCTCCACCAAAACACCCCATTTATGCCCAAAACCGGCCAAAACCAGCAAAAATTCCTTTGTTTTTGAAACAGAACTCTAGTAAACTGTTTCAAATCATGGCCAAAAAACCCAAAGACGAAAAGATTCAGCTTTTTGATGCGCACGGAAAACGCCTTTATCTTACCCAAGAAGAGCGGGAAAGCTTTATAAAAACGGCTTTCAAAGCAGACCGGCATGTCCTGACATTTTGCGCTACCCTTTATTATACGGGGTGCCGCATATCAGAAGCCCTTGAGCTTACGCCACGCCGGATTGATCTATCATCGAATGTGATTGTTTTTGAAAGCCTCAAAAAACGGCGTAGGGGGGTTTTTAGAGCCGTTCCGGTTCCATCTACTCATATTGAGGCCTTGAACATGGTTCACGCGATCAGGGACGCACAGAATGGCCAGAAAAAGACACAAAATGATGTTCCGCTTTGGGATTGGTCGAGAACAACGGCTTGGCGGCGTGTTAAGGAGGTCATGGATTCTTCGGACATTCAGAAGGGGCCTCATTTATGCCCGAAGGGTTTAAGGCACGGATACGGCATTCATGCGATAGGCAAGGGCATTCCGCTTAATATGCTTCAAAAATGGATGGGTCACGCCCAGATGGAAACGACCTCGATCTATGCGAATGCCGTAGGAGAAGAGCAAAGCAATATTGCGGCCCGCATGTGGTCTTAATTTTTTCTATGAGGTTTGTCTAACATGTTCACTGTAAGCAGCAATTTTATGGGTGATTTCAAACTTGGAGATAACATAAATCATAACCTTCGTATCCTTGAGCTTCTTTATCGATATTTCAATGCCGGTGACGCAGACGAGCAGAAACTACTCTGTAAGCCGATTATACTTACGCTTGTTTCAATAACAGAAGCCGTGCTTCATGACTTTCATGCCCGAATTACAACGTTTACGGCTGAGGGGGTCAAAAATCTTTCTCAAAAAATAATAGATTATGTCCGCCGCAAAGACCAAGACAAGCTGGAAACATATATTGGAAGTGCTCGAAAACATGACTTGTTCGATTTGGATAAGACAAGTTTTTATGAGGTATTAGACAATTTGAGGAAGCTTCGTAACAGGATTCATATCCAGAATCCTAAGCACCACTTCGAGAGGGATGAGATTGATGCATTCAACGAGCGAAGGAAACTCCAAGCAGAAAAAGTACTTGAAACAGTTATGAAGACTATGGCGAAAAAGTATAGTCGTGCCAACCACCTACATCATGTAGCAAATTTTGATCTTCCTTGGGAAGAGCACTTTAATCAGTAATCATTTAGTTGACACATTGTAGTTTATAAACTACTATAAAGATATGCAACATTACGACATTGAGGAATATCAAACTTCTGCCGGTAAAACACCTTTCGGCGAATGGCTTTTAAACCTCAAGGATGAAATGGCGCAGGCAAAAATCCGTGCGCGGATCAGGAGGGCGTCCTTTGGAAACTTTGGAGACTGGAAAGATATCAAAGGGGCGAAAGGGATTTTTGAAATGCGCGAACATTACGGCCCTGGCTATCGAATATTCTACACTGTCGTAGGCGGAAAGGTTGTTTTGCTCTTGGCCGGTTCGAGTAAAAAGGATCAAAACAAGACGATTACCAAGGCAAAAGAGTACCTGGCTGATTATAAAGAAAGGATAAAATCATGACAAAAAAAGCAAGCATATCATTTGATAAAACAAACAACGAATTGCTTAAGAATCCAAACGTTGCCGCCATGTATCTGGAGGAAATCCTTGAAGACGGCGACATGGAACTGTTTACCGCTGCTTTAAAGGATGTGGCAGCCGCGCGGGTTGGCAGTATAGCGGCTCTATCGAAAGAAACGCATTTGAACCGCGAACAGCTTTACAAAACACTATCGAAAAAGGGTAACCCAAGACTGGACACCTTAACGAAGGTTTTGCATGCTGTTGGATTGCGCATTGCAGTGACACCAGAGGTAACGCCAGCCCCACATTAAGAACAGGCTCACCAAAAGGAATAAAGTTAGCTCTTCTGTGAATTTAGAGATACAATCCGGCCTATGGCCAAAAAAACAAAACTGCCGGCAAGCATCCGGATTAAACTGGACGGGAACCACACGACCCGGAATCTCCGGATCATGCTCAATGAGGCCGTTGACCAGCTCGAATTAAAGGGCATCAAGAATGTAAGAGGTTGCAATCTCTACGTTACGCCGGTTTATGATGACGGTGACAAGCAAGACCCCGGCAGAATAACAATCCCCCATCCTTACAAATCGGCAGCGGACGAGCACGGCGTTTAATCCGGACAACCCGGCCCGCTTAAAAAACTTCACTTTGGCAGTCTAAAAATACCTTCGGGGGTTAGGGGGCAGACAGCCCCCTTATAAAAATTCGTGAGCGTTAGCGAACACAATTAAATTTGCACTTGCCATATATTCTGTGATAACGTCTCAATCATTGGCCATTGATGATAGGGAGTTTTTGCTATGTTGAAACATCTTTTTAATGCCGTTGGATATTTGCACAACCTGTTTTCGGGGCGTAAACAAACAAACTCTTATACTCCCATCCCATATAATCCGAAACAAAGAGAGGTGCCTCTCTCACTAAGGGTATTTTTAACCCCCCATCACGCCGAAGATTGTCCGGATCGTTTATATCAAAATATAGATCGACTGGCGGCCATTGCCGAGAAAAGAAATATGACCTTAAATGAATTTGCAAACAGTCTTGATAATGCTCATGAGAGTATTACGGACTATATTGGCCACGATGAAATTATGGAGATATCCTCTAAAGCTGGTGATGAATGGGCAGAGATAGGGAAAATTGAAATCTTTTTTAACTTGCTTGAAGAGGGGCTAACTCTTCCATCCTCTTACGATATTCTTGTTTTACACAATCTAAAAGCAAGAGATAAAAATATAGATATTTGTCAGGTAGAAATTACGCTCGATGATGTTAAAGAATATATGGGAACACCTAAATTTAAGGAAGCGTTTGAGACATTGGAACGAGAGGTGGAAACCTCTCAAAGGAGAAAAAGAGCACAAGCCGGTTTCAATTTCTAAGAAAAATTTTTAATCCGGATGATCCGGATCGGGGCTGTATTGTTCCTTCGGATAAAACTTGTCGTACTTTATTCTGTTTAAGAACATTGATCTCTTACCGTTCGGTATATAAACTTGGCTTGTAGTGTGTCTTCCTAGCCTTTCTTCCAGCTCTCTTGTTTTGCTGATATACGTATTGAACTGTGTCCCCTCTCCCTCTCCAATTTTACGGACAAGATATTCTATCGTTGTCGGATCATTTATTGAAAAGGCTTGTATAGCACCGGCCCCGGATATGAACGTTTCCCAGATACCCGGATAATTTTTCTTTAATTGCGGTATGTCTTGAATGATCGGCCAAAGCTTTAGGTTATAGCTTCCAAGTAACCCTGCCGCTTGTTCCATTTTTGAAAGAGTTCCAAGGGAGAAAAATTCATCCAGTATAAAGAGCACTGGGTTTTTTGCCTTTGCCCCGACAGACATGCTATTGATCGCAAGATTAACAAAAAGGCGCATAAATCTTTTATGTTCTTCAAGCAAATCCGGGGGTAAAACAATATAGATTGTTGTATTCCCGTTTTTCAGATCATTGATTGAAAAATCAGATTTGTGCAAAACATCTTTCATCGCAAGGCTGTCTATCCATTTTGTGTTTTTTATGACTGTTGTACGAAACCCCCCACCTTCGTTGTCTCCTGCACTTTTCAATAGGGAAACGGCGGCCTTAGCTAAACCGCCAAAGGCTTCATTGATGGCCATACGGTCAGAAAAAGCAATTTGATCTTCTTCCGATCCGGTAATGAATCGGCGTAAATCAAGCAGCGTAGATTTCCTGTTGTCCGTTAAAAGTTGCGCTATGATACCGGCTATTATTGTTTTTGCACCGTCGGTGAAGTGTCCGGCATTGCTCCCGGATTCTGGTACAATTATGGCATCGGCAATCAATCGTATATCTTCGACGATCCTCATGCTTTGTAAGTCTAGTGCATCTAATGGGTTATAGCTGGCAGATGTTACGCCCGATACAATTTTAAACGGATCGACAATATGAACATCTTGATGAAGACAATCCCGAACACGGCCTTTTCCTCTTCCACGTCGTGAGGCTGTTACGGCTGCATTTGTGCCTTTCGGGTCGATAACAAGGGCAGAGTGCGGCCATTCGATAAGATTGGGAATAATGGCACTACGCCCCTTACCTCCTCTTGTGCCTGCAATGGTTATAAAATGACGGTCATCAGTATGGTGTATTTTACTATTTACACGAATACCGTCTATGTTTCTGCTTTTTGCTTCACGGTTTTTACGGGAGGATATTAACGGTCTTATATGCTTTGGCCATATATATGAAATATATGCACCAAGACAAAAAGATAGTATGAAGAGACCGTTAGGAATTTTTGTAAGAGTACCCTCTGGACTTGGAGCAAGCAATAATTTAGACAGTATCAGCATTATAGCAAACCCAATGAGAAATGCTCTGAAAAACCAAACGATAAATGTATCAGTTCTATCTATTGTGCCCATATTTTCACCTTCGGTTAAAATTTTTTATGGCAAGTATTTTACGAGTTTTATGTTATAAAAACAATCTTATTTCCTGCCACAGGTGGTAAACCCTTGCGTGCTTTTTGGTGCTCCGGAATGGTACAAATGTGCTCTGAATTTTGACCCGTTTTGACTTCTGACATCGTGCCTATATGGGTGCTCCGGTTTTGGATTTTCCTTGAAATCGTATACCTGATTATGTAATATAGTCTGTCCTTACAACAGAGGGATAGCAAGATATGTTTTTAGTCCCTAAAAACCCGCTTCGCTCTCTTGCCCTACGGGGTTATTATGGCCTGTCGGCCATTTCGTTTATGGCCATCCTGGCCATGTATTTTTGTGGTCGTTTTTGAAGAGGAAAACGTGTCATGGCACGACCAAAAAAAACAGCAGAAGAACGCCTAACCGAACGGATCAAATTTGATATTACCCGTTCAGATTATGCGAAGGCTTTGCAGGCCGCAGAGGATTCCGGCATGAGTTTGACGGCCTATGCGCGGCAGCAATTTTTAAAAGGAAAAGTTGTTATCCACCAATATCGCAAGCTCGATTTTGAAACAATGACCGAGCTTCGTAAAATCGGTGTTAACGTAAATCAACTCGCCCGGATTGCGAACCAAACCGGCAATATTCCTGACAGTAGACTTTCTAACATCTGTCTTCGTCTCGAAGACATTTTGCTTAAAAATATCAATGATCCCGAGCGTAACCAAAAAAGGAACGAGCTTTAAGGGGGCCGCCGCTTACTATTTTCATGACAAACAGGCCCAAACAAATGACCGCGTAGAATTTACCCATACGGTCAATCTGGCCACAGATGATCCGGATATGGCCGCTAAAATGATGGCCTATACAGCCCTGCACCAATCCGAGATCAAACAGGCCGCCGGAGGCGTTGCCAAGGGCCGCAAACTGACACAACCCGTCTATGCGTACTCACTTGCGTGGCATCCCTCTCAGGAGCCTACACAAGAGCATATGATAGCGTCCGGCCGCGATACGCTTGAAGTCCTGGGGCTGGACGGTCACGAGGCTGTTATGGCTGCTCATAACGATGAGGCCCATAAGCACTTACACATTGTTGTCAATCGTGTGCATCCGGAAACAGGTGTTGCGGCCAAACTCTCCAATGACCGTTTAAAGCTCTCCAAATGGGCAGAAAGCTACGAACGGGAACAGGGGCAAATCCTTTGCCACCAACGGGTTGAGAATAATGAACGGCGTAAAGACGGGTACGTCAAACACCGCGAAGCGCAGAACAAGGCAGAATATCACAGGTGGCAGCACCAGAAGACAAAAGAGGCGTTTGAAAACCGACAGGCGGAACAAAAAGACCTCTCCGCCTTCCACAAAAAACAGCGTGACGACCTTCACGGCCAAAAAGAAGACCTTATCAAAAAACGCCTCTCCGATATTAGAGAAGAAAACCGGCCCAAATGGGCATCAATCTACAAACAGCAAAAACAGGAAAACAAAGAGTTTGAACAATCCAGCCGGTCGGCGTTTGGCCGTTTGCGCTACTACATAAAAAACAAGGATCGTCTAACTTCCATTTATGACGCAAAGGGGAATTTATCCAAGGCTTTTAAGTCCGTTATAGACAAGGAGGAATTATCCAAACGCCTGAAAAACCGCCATGAAAACGAGCGTAAAAAATTCGGCTCTTACGTCTCAGAAAAAAAGGCGGCGGGGTATAACCAGATCAATACGGAATACGTCAAGCAAAATGAATTCCTGAAAAATAGACAGCATGACGATATCCGGATCATGCAGGCCCGGCAGGCAGAAGAGAGCAAAAAACGGGCGGCGGATATCAAGAGCGGCAAATCAAGGGAGGAATTTGATCGTCAGAAAAAGGCGCAAGAGGCCCGCGAGGCGTTCAATAAAAAAGCGGAAGGCGTGAAGCCGGAGGCAAAGGAAGAGTTCAACAAAAAGCGGGATTTCCGGGAGACAAAGGAACAGCAGGAGCGCACCACCAGCAATGACAATCAACAACAGGATACCGGCCCCAAACGCAAATTTAACGTTTTCTCTGACATGAAAAAGCAGCGTGAGCAGAAAAACGAGACGACCCGCGAAAAAGATTCCGGAGTGAAAAGAGAGTTCAATGTCTTCCGGAAGATGAAGGAAGAGCGGGAACGGGAGAAAGACCGGGGCATTTTCAGGGACAAGGAACGGGATCGAGGTCGGGAGCCGGGTTAGTTAATCTGCAGGCAAATACTTCCAGCACTAACTTTAAGGTTTTCATGTTTTCATCGTCCAGATTATCAATGAGGTGTACCATTTCAGCAGTTTCTGGGTCCATGATGATATGGTTTTCCAGACGAACGCCGTCCAGCCCTTCGAAAAAATACAAAGGGCAAACCTTCATAATGCTGGCCATTTGATAAATACGGCTACCGCCCATACGGTTTATGCCTCTTTCGTATTTCTGGATTTGCTGAAAGCTCAATCCTACTTTTTCGCCAAGATGTGCTTGACTGATACCCCGTAACAGGCGCACAGATCGTAACCGTTGCCCGATATGCTGATCGACTGCTTTTTCCGTATATTTCATTTTCGGCCCTGCAAGATGGTCAAACAAGACAGGGTATCAAGACACCTTCGGGTGTCGAGAAGGTTAGAAACGCCAGCAAACCGGCGCACGGCCTATTTACCGCGAGCGGCTCTTGTATTCAGCCGTCCTCTCGACCCAAAAAAGGGCAGAGAGAACAATTGACGTGAATACGGGTTCTCAAGAACGTATGTTTGCTAGGAGTTTCTACGCCCCGTCACATGCCAAACATTACAGAGCGTTGAACAATAAGTAAACAAGAGGGTTTTCCGGGCATTGTCCGCATGATCCGAATTTGCGTTTTTACAACAGATATGGTAATTGTGTGGCTGTTGTTATCCTGAATGGGGACAAGGGCCATGAAAAATTTTATGAAAGCGGCTTTTTTAAGCGTTGCCATGCTGTTTGCGCGGGAAGCCGGTGCCACGACTGTGGCGGAGTTTAACGCGCTATCTACCAAAAAACAGACGGGCATCATTCGAGATGCGGTGATGGAAACGTACGAAATTCACGCGAAAGAGCCGGAACAAATACGGTGCATCGCCGACCGCATGTTTCTGGATGTTCCGGAGTTGGGCTGTCCTCAAGGCTTTATAGACATCATTCAAAAAATCGATAACGTAGAGCCATCCGTACAGGTTGAGAAGATGGTTGAATCTTACTTGCTCAAGGCATGCATCCAGTAATATAGCTTTATGCCAGATCAAACGGACGGTAGACAGGCGGATGCTTCTGTACGGCTTCCGCAGGTTCCTCCACCGGTTTCAACGCGGGTTCCGCACTGGCAACCATGCTGAATTTTTCGGTCATGAGCGGTGCGTTTTCAAAAAGCGGCTCCGGTGTGGGTGCGATGTCTCCCGCGTCGCTTACTTCGTTCCGCAGAGCTTGCGTTTGTTTCCGGAGTTCCTGTAATTTCTTTGCCCTTTCGGCCGGATTAACACCCGGATCATCCAAACGCCGAGCCATGGCCCTGATCCTGTTCGTCTCCCTTTTGATCCTGTCTACCTTTGATTCCGGGAGAAAGCTGGCAACTTTCGAAAATATAGCTATGAAGGGTTCAACAAATGGTCCGAAAGCCTCCGAGAGTTTCCCAACAAAACGCAGGATATCGCCAAATGGTCCGCTTGGAGCATGTTCCGCAGCCTTCGCCAGTATGTCTCTCATACGGTATCGAAAAGCCTTGAACGCATCCTGCGGGACGGTTTCCGGGGATTCTTCCGGTGCTGCCGTCTGAAATATGCTGGAAAGCTCGCCCTTTTTCACATCAAACCCTTTTATAAACGTTTCGAACGATTATAAAAGATTATGGTAAAGATGGCGTAAATTTAGGTGCATGCAACGCAAAAATTAAGAGCCTCATCACGTAAGCAAAACCAAGCGAACCTAGCTCATGAGCAGATATAGAGCAGCTTTCCACAGAGGCTTTTCCGGAGTTGCTCAAAATCTGCCCTAGGAGCTGCACAGGAAAAAGCCCTTCCCGATCGTCCGATATCGTGTAATTTGCTAATCCAAAGGGGCAGCCGTATTATTACACCATACCTGCCTGTAAGCAGCCCACGGGGAAAAGCTGGAAATTTTCCTTGATTCCTATCATTATTTTGCTATATTACGGTACATATATATTGTTATTTTGCGGTATTGTAAAATTCTTATTTTGTGATATCGTAAAATCGTAATTGACACAGGATAAAATTATGCAAATCTGGTTTTTAGTGACACAAAAAGGCGGAGCGGGCAAAACAACGCTTGCTACGAATTTAGCTGTTTGCGGAGCAGAGAACGATCGTAAAGTTCTACTGGCTGATCTTGACCCGCAAGAAACAGCCGTAAAATGGTGGCAAAGCCGAGAGTCCGAAAATGGTATACAGGCCGTGAAGATTCCTCAAAATATTGAACAGGTCAAACGGACCGTCAATATTGCAAAGGAAAAGGATTTTGACCTGCTGATTTTTGATACTGTCGGACAGGATACAAGCCTGCATAATGCCATTATTGACCTTGCCACCCTTTGTATTGTTCCCTGCCAGCCATCTTTACCGGATATACGTGCGGTAAAATCAACAATTGGTCTGGTTGAAAAAAAAGCCGTGGATTTCGTTTTTGTCATCACGCGATGCCCGCCTGTGGGGCAAGAGTATGAAAAAACCAATCAGGGCCTATCCGCCCACGGTCTTGTATGTCCTACGCCAACTATAGAACGAAAAGCTTATAAAAACGCCTATGCCCTTGGTCTGGGTGTCAGTGAGTACGATAAGCAGGACAAAGCCGCTCAGGAAATGCAGAATATCTACTCATGGATTGTAAAAACGGAAACAAAACTTAAATCATCGGGGGTGATATAATGGCAAAAAATAAAAATGCGAGCCTTGACGCTTTGGCAGAAGAAAGCGGAAGTCCTGTCAATCTTAAGGAAGAGACGCTTGTACAAGAGACCGTATCTACAGTCTCTCAAACGAACAGGGGACGGCCTAAAAAGTTGCAAGGCAAACGGCACCAGATGCCTGTTTATATTCCGGAGCCTCTTTATTTTGAGTTTCTGGACTGGGTGAACTTGCAAAAACGCAGCAATAAGTCTTTTTCAATCAATGACATATTTATTGAGGCTATGGATTTATGGCTTGCAAGTCACGGAAAGCCGTCTATTAAAGAACTTGTAGAGAAGTCCGCATGAATGATTTTTATATTTTATGATATAGTGATATCATAAAATCATTATGTTGCAATATGGGTATTTGTTTATGGCCGACAAGAAAGATGACAAAAAACAGAAGCTCTCAATCATCGAAAAACGACTGGTTAAATCCTCCGTTGACATTCAACGCAACGAGCCGGAGGACATCACCTATCAGCACACAGTTTTCTGTCAGACAGGCATGCCATACAGGAATCCGGGGGATAATGTACGGACATGGGAACGAAAGCAGGGAAGGGCAACGCTTCTCATTAATGCCGGTAGTGTTATCAATCCTGATACGGAGCATTTTGTTGAGGTTGGGTTGCCCTTTGGGCCAAAACCACGCCTGATCCTGACCCACCTTAACTCTCAGGCACTTAAGAATGGTTCTCCTGTCATTGAGGTTCAATCTTCCCTGACGGCATTCGTAAGGAGTATTGGATTGTCCTGTTCCGGAAGGGATATAAGGGCGATCAAGGATCATCTTTCGCGGCTTTCAGCGTCATACATCAATCTTGGATATGTTCAGGACAAACGCGCTGTTCAAATCAATACACAGATCGTAAAGGCTTTTGATCTTTGGTTTGATAAGCACCCCGGACAACGCTTTTTATGGCCTTCGACCGTTCAGCTTAGTGATGATTATTTTCAAAGTCTCATGTCTCACGCCGTGCCTTTGGACATGCGGGCCGTTGCCTCCCTTTCGCATTCGGCTATGGGGCTGGATATATACGCATGGCTTGCACAGCGCCTGCACCGTGTACCAAAAAATAAGACACAGTTTATCCCGTGGACAGCTTTAAAGGATCAATTTGGATTTCACTACGGACGGATGGATAATTTTAAGGCCGTCTTCCGAAAGACGCTTCATATTGTTCGATCACAGTATCAAATTGCCGATATTGATCTCGATAACAGGGGGATGATGCTCTATAACAGTCCTCCGCCTATAACACCCCGTACGATGATTAGCGTATCTAAAAAATAATTGTTTCATGTGATTCGCATCTGGGAACCTGAGCCTTGTGTGTATCTCTGTGGATATGTTCATAACCCTGTTTATATCTAAAGTTATCAACGATCACTTTGTAGGAATACAGAAATTTTTTCCTATCATCAACTATATCAATGAGTTAAAGTCAAAATTATCATTGTTATGGCTAGTTATCAACGATCACTTTATAGGACAAAGCACGATCACTTTGTAGGACAAACCTATATATACCTATAAAATACCGGTAGTATATGACCCTCCAATTGTAGATAACTCTGCAATATGCTATAAGTTCCATCATATTCAGCGAATCAGCCTCGCTAGACGCTCGGAGCAAACATCCCTGAAACTGTCAGCAGCACTTCCATAAAAAAAAGCAACAAATAAGGAAAAAACAGGGTTTGCTTGATAAAGCGGAGCATACCGAAAAATCGTTTTGCCTTCAGGAAAACGTGTGGCTGAGTTGAGAGCCATTCTTTGCAAGATTCATGCTCACGGAAAGACAAGGAAGCCCAGAGAGAGGTTTTTTCGAACGGCGGGTTTGAAAAGGGATCATCCAGACAAGAAACGAACAGGGGAGCTTTAGAACAGAAAAGGGACGGGTTTTTATACCCGTCCCCCTTCACTTCGTATAGTCACGGTCATCGGCACCTCTGCCTGTACCGTAATTCTATAATAAGATTCAGATCACAAAATTTCAAACAATAAAAAATAAAGGTATTTTCAGACTACCAAAGTGAAGTTTTGCTATCGACGAAACTTTTCAGAAAGGTCCGGTGAGACAGTATGTTTCTGTTGATTTTTGAGGGCAGGGCGTTCCTGTAATGACCACTCCGAGATTGTTTCCTGTAATTCAGCCAGTATCTTAATTCTCTCTTTGTTCTGCTCTGATCCGGGATCAGGCGCATTAACAGAAACTTGGATTATCGTATCTTGTATGAATTTGATAACATCATACGATATATAATCACTCTTACCCGCTAGCATGTCTTCTGCTTCCTGCGCCACAAGCGATTGAGGCACCGTTACTATGGGATCGTCGAGCGGTACATCAAACTCTATCAAATGACGAAGAAGCTTCTCTCTGGTCATTTTTTCATACAGCGAATTATCACTTTCAAATTTTATGCAATATCTTGACTATTATCATCCGATAATAGTTGTGTTATTCAGAAAATGATTATCTCTTTGTTCGGGGGCAAATATCAAAAAAGAACGAGCAAAACTCTATCAACCGATCGGCCACA
>JAVJHY011506554.1:0-12641 GCA_035593235.1 Phascolosoma agassizii | reverse complement strand
CGCTCGACGAATACATTCTCCGGTGCACGCATGGATCACACGGGCATCACGGCCAACTGCGCCTCCTGCCACAACGGCCGGACGGCCACCGGCAAGCCGTCAAACCACATCGTCACGACAGCGCCGTGCGAAACCTGCCATCGCTCGACGAATACATTCTCCGGTGCACGCATGGATCACACGGGCATCACGGCCAACTGCGCCTCCTGCCACAACGGGCGGACGGCAACCGGCAAGCCGTCGAACCATCTACCGACAAACACGCCTTGCGAGAACTGCCACAGGAGCACTAACGATTTTGACAGCGCAGATATGGACCATACCGGGATCGTTTCTGGATGCGTCAATTGCCACAACGGTGTCTACGCAGAGGGCAAGCCGCGCGACCATCCAAATACGTCGGCACCGTGTGAGAACTGCCATAGGAGCACAAGATCTTGGGACTGAAGTCGGGGGAAAAACGGGCAGTTGTGCCCGCAGATAGAAGCCGCTTCCGCTTGCCGAGCGCCGCGGTCGTGGCAGGGGGATTGGCGTTCGCAGTCTTCCTTCCAGAAGCCACGCGTGCAGAGCCCGTCGTCGACCGCGCCTTAAGTGACGTGCAGGTGATTGAGGACAATGGCTGCACGCGCCTGCGCATCGGCTTCAACTTCCGCGTCCGCTACTCCGGCCACGTTCCGACGGGGAAGGGCCGCTCGCTAACCATTCAAGTCCGCGCAGTCGACCGCGTGGCCGCTGCGGCAATGGTGCAGCTCAAGCGCGAAGCGCTGCGGCCCGTCGCGACGAGGGTCGGCAATGTTCAGTCCATAGAGTTCGAAATCGCGGGGGGGCTCAATCCCCACCTGAGGCTCGAATTCGATCGCACCCTCGCACTCAATGCCGCGCAGGGCGCCGATTTCAGAAGCATCATTGTCGCGCTCGGTAACCCAAAGGCCAAAAAAACCTGCCGCCCAGAGTTTCCCGCAACAAACGGTTGGGAGACGAATGTTGTCTTTGCCCCAGGTAACCATCGCGCAAACGCTGCATCCGTCGTGGCACGCGGCATCGGCACGCTGAGCAAGGCCAAGGTGCGCGAGATTGCTGCGGCAATGGACGAGTCGCGCGCAGCCATCAAGAAGAAGCGCTACAAGGAAGCAATCAAGAAACTGCGCAAGGCACTTGCCTCTCCTGAGAACCAACACAGCAGGGAGGCTCAGGAACTTCTGGGCAGCGCCTATCAACGCAGCAGCGACCCCGCGTCAGCGCGGGCACAGTACGAGGACTATCTGGCCCGCTATCCTGCAGACGACGATGCCCGCCGTGTCCGCCAACGTTTGATGAGCGTCATGACGGCCCTCGGCGAGCCGCCGCCCAAGCTTCGTGATGCCAGCCCAAAAAGCCGCGAAGAAGGTTCGAACTGGTCTGTTGCTGGAAGCTTTTCCCAGTTTTACCTCAGAAACGACAGCTACCGTTCGCTGCGTGATCCGTCTCTGCCACCCGAGGCCAATCCTGACCCCGACGATCATCGCACATACCAGAATTCGCTGTTGTCCGCTCTGGACCTTTCCGCCAGTTGGTCGAATGCATATGTGAAAAACAAATTTCGATTCTCCGGCACGGAAGAGCATGACTTTTCCGGCGAGGACTCTGAGATTGTTGGCGTTGCATCACTCTACCTGGAAACCTCCTTTCGCGATTACGACACCGATGTCAGGATCGGCCGGCAGACGCAAAGCACGAATGGCGTGCTCGGCCGGTTCGACGGCGCCGAAGTCGTTTGGCGCGCGAGCGATCTGATCCGGCTGGGTCTAGTTGGAGGTTCGCCCGTCTGGAGCCGTTACGACGAAGCCTTCATCGATGAGAAATACTTCTATGGTGCAAACGTCGGCTTTACGCCCATGGATGGCGTTGATATTAGTTTCTACGGGATTGAGCAACGTGTCTCTTCCCTGATCGATAGGCGAGCGATCGGAACCGACCTCAGATATCTGAGCCCGAGCATCTCTGTCTTTGCCACGCTCGATTATGACATCCATTTCGATGAGGTGAACTTAGCGCTGGTCAACGCCAGCTGGACCCTGCCGGGCAAGACGTTGATTTATGGTTCGATCGATCACCGCAAATCGCCATTCCTGACGAGCTGGAATGCGCTGCAGGGCCGAACGTTCCCAACCCTCTATGACATGCTGAAGCAGCATTCGGATGAAGAGATCTATCGTTTCGCCGTCGACCGGGCAGCAACATACAATTCAGCGAGCCTCGGACTGTCGCATCCTTTGAGCGATCACTGGCAGGCTTCACTCGACGTCAACTGGACCAATATTTCCGATACAGTGGCCTCCGGCGGCGTTCTCGCCCAGGCCGGGACAGGCGACGATTATTACTACTCTGCACAACTCATCGGCACCAACCTCACCACCGAAGGCGACATGGTGATCGGAGCACTCAGATTCGCGGATCGGCAAATCACGGACCTCTATGTCCTTGACGCGCAGTTGCGATACCCTTTGACGGATAAACTGCGCGTCAGCCCACGCGTCAGGCTCGCTTACCTAACCGGCAACGGCGGTGTGGATCTCACCGAGTATACCGTGCAGCCCTCGATGCTTGCCGACTACGCCGTGACCAAAGACTGGCACTTCGAGACCGAAGTCGGCGTGAGCTGGAACCAGCGGCACATCGGCAGCGCCGTCGAAGACAATACCGATGTCTTTGTCACAGCCGGCTACCGCTACGACTTCTATGCGGACGGGCATGAACGCTGCGCGTGGCCGCTACAATTGTGCGAGTCCCAGGCGCAGTGAGGCTGGCGGATTACGGTGGTACCCCAATCGGTCGAGGCGCAAATTTGCGTCCCTTTGAAAGAATTTCGAACAGGGATCGCAGGACGAGTTTCCGGAAAACCGGCGTCGGAAAAGGCAGCGTGCGCCATTAAGACAGCCAGCACCGCCCACTACGAAGCCAGGAGTGACCCGAACCGTCCGGGCTGGGTCAACCTCACCCGATCCGCTGCGCTTCTAACCTTCCGCTATCCCAACATGAGCAGTCGTCCGGTAAGATTCAACCTTGGTGGCCGACAACGGCCGCAAGTGGCCCATCACGCTCGTTACCCACGCCAGTCTGACCGTCCGCACTTGGGAGTAGAGCAGCAGTGGACCGCTCATTCGACCAAACTGTCCGCTGCTGATGGCAGACCTGACGCAGATTGGGGGGCATGCCAACGCTCACTTTTGACCCTCTGGCGAACACGACGCAGGCAGATTTTGTCACTTCCAGGCGCGTCCGGTTTTCCTTGATCAGCGTTCGAACGCCTCACGGAGGCAGCAGGCCAATTGCGCCTATCTTGGGGAGGGATGCGAACGCCCGCCTCAATGACACTATGCGCATGTATGGCTAGGTCATGCCGTCGCCGAGGAGCTTTTAAGTGACGACACTTGAAAAGACGCGGCCCACCAGGGGGGCGGCGTGGAACGAAACCAAGATGGTTAGCAGCGGCAGTGCTCTTCAGGAACGTGGCCGGCTAACTCGACTCCTCGTCCGATCCAACCTTCGGTTCACGTTTCGGGATGTCGTCTAGGACTACAGGGTGGCGGGCCGGCGGTGCTGAACGAATGCGCCTCTCAATATCGTCCATGCGCTCTTCGACGAGCTCCATGCAGCGGGTGATACTCGCCTTCCATTCTCCTATTGTTTTCGGAGGGTTGAACAGGATATCGTTGCGCTCGTCGGGATCATCGGGATCCACGAACTTGCAGGTCGAAATCTTCCTGGTCCGATTCTCTTCGCTGGCCATCAACTTCAACTCCGTCCCAGGGCATCGATCAGAAAACTCGAATACTTCTTGTCCGAACCAAGGATGTGGTTGCGAAGCCAGTCCACGAGGAATTTCAATACGTCCGGTCCAATTTCCGCCTGGCCCGTCTTCCAACGTTGCTCCAAGTCGATCACCTTCTGCAGAAGGGCCCTGTGCTGGGCCTTGTGTTCTTCCGTATCCGGGTATTGGAAACGGTCGAACAATTCCTCCTCGTAGGCAAAGTGAGTGTCGGTGTAATCGCGTAGAGTAACGAAGATCTCTTGCATTAATTCGCGGCTGGTCTCGTGCTGTACTGCCAGCGCCAGCAGGTTGATAGCCCGGATAAGTATCTTATGTTGCTTGTCGATCAGCGCGATGCCGACGCTGAACTCGTCGTCCCATTCGAGCAGTGCCAAGACCTTCTCCTGTTGTGTATCTGCTTGCAAATTTCTGGTCGGCGCAATGCCGTTCGACCCTGGCGACTACAGCATTCTGGCGGTCGTACCGAGGGCCTGCAGATGCAATGCAATTCGGTAAATTCCCGGTTTTCAGCGCATTGGGCGGCGCTTTCGCAAGATTATAGTAATCGGTTCCTCTCTCCTAGCGCGCGTCCCCATCCAATTCTTGGATCTCCACCAGACGCTGTGCGGCTTCTAAGTTGCCTGCGCGTGCGGCGGCCCGATAAAATCTCTGCGCCCGAGCGGTATCCGGCATTGCCCCTTGCGGGTTCGACATTTGTTGGAGATGCAAAGAATCGTAGGTGTGGGCGAGCAGCAAATTTGCCATCGCACTGCCTTGGCGGGCAGTGGCTTCTAGTACACCACGAGCGGCCAGGATCTCCCCTCTTGCAATAAGCTTCTTGGCACTCTCGATTAGTTGCTCGTCAATAATAACGGCAGGCGGCATCGCCGGCACATTTGCTTCATGAATTGTCTGCATTCGATCAAAGTTTACGCCGTTTGAGCTCATGACCAAAATGCCGCTGGTCAACAGCACAACGATCCCGGCGAGGACTCCCACTGCCGAGCCAGCAAGCACGGCGGTGACCGTCAACCAAGCGCGCCATGCTGGCGGGGCGGCACCTCCTCCCAGCCCCTGGTCGTGCGCCGGGCGGGAATAGCCCAAGGGTGATGCCGATAAGTCGTGCAGTGTTTCGATTTCGCTGCGCAGATCAGCCAGCATGGCGCGGAGATGACGCTCCTGCGGCGATGGCGACCATTCGTAATCTTGTTCACGGCGTAGCTGCTCGACGTCTCGCCGCAACTCTTTCAAAAGGCCATGGAGTTGCTTCTCGGCCGACGTTTCGTGTAAGTCCTGCTCGCGCTTCAAGACGTGGATGTCATTCTTGAGCTCGTTGAGAAGGGCGTAGGTTTGGTTGTCGGAATCGCCCAATTCCCCAGCTGGCTGTCTGCCATTCTCCGAATCCAAGTCAAACGGCGATTCGCTGTTTTTTGATTCGTCGTTTGCCTCAGCTTGCGCGGCGATACGCTCGATCAGGTCGAGGTTGGCCTTCAATGTTCCTTTTGGCTCTAATGAACCTGGGAGTTTAGGCGGGTCACCTTTGACTACCATTGGATCTCACTCCTGACGTCAGGGCCGCCGTATAAACCACGGCTTCCTGTGCTACAGGGGGCGAGATGCGACCAAGGACTCTTATGCCAGGTATTGCAAGAACATATCGTTCCCAATTACCTGTAATAGACGTTCACCCCCTTTTGACTTTATTGAGCGGGACATGACGCAGGATTGATACGAATCAAATACTCAATTTGAGAAAATAACCGATGTGTCCGCCATTGAGGCTGCACTCCTAGTTTGCGGGGTCTTCGGCGTAAAAGCCAAGATCGCCCATAACTCGCCACTCTCGTTCCCACTCGTACCTGTTCCTCCGGTGGACCAATTCGACAACTGGGGCCACATCGCGGAATGGGTCGCTACTAACCCAAGAAGCCTGCTCAGATAGTTCCTCGATTGCGGTAAACAGCGGATTACAGAATGAATGCAGTGCAGTTCCGCTTGGGGTCAGACTCGCCCGTTCCACTATTCCTATCACCTTCCGTTATCCCACCAATAAGCAGTCATCAGACAAGTCTAGGTCGCCCGACCTTGGCACGTCCGGAAGTGGCCCATAGCGACGATTGTAATGCGCCGGTTATGTGTCCGAAGCGGGAGGGTGAGCTGACGTCGCTACGTTGCGGTGCAATAGGCTGCACATGACCCTAAGGCGAAGTAGCCACTGCCTTATCGCGGGATGTGTTGACCTTGCCGAACTCGGTGTGGCCGGTCGGGCCTGCCCGCACGTGCGCCTCACTGTTTTTCAAAGCGGACGTCGACGCTTTGACGAACAACACTCTTTGTGGTGGTCGAACTTTCAGTGAGACCCTGAAATAACTCAACGTTCTCCGCCTGAAATGATACCGGCCACCCCGTGTCGCGGTGGATAACGAGGGTTGCGCGGTCAGCTCGTGACGCGCTCAGCTTCGACTTGAGCTTGCGGATCATTTCGTTCACCCACGCTTCATGGTCCATCTGTTTGTCGGGTTCGGCCTTGATGCGGCGTGAGTAGATCGATCGAACCATGCCGATCTGCTCACGCAGCGCACGCTGCGTTAGTTGGGCTCCGTCATAGACCGTTTCAAATCTTGCTATGAGCCGTGTTGGATCTTCCGCGTCCTGCAGTACTGTTACCGTGGTGTTGGACGTAGTTGGCATGACCACCCTGATCGTCTTGAGAGGCGCGTCGAGTTTGATTGGCTTGTTGATTTTGATGGGCAGACCGTACGGGAACACCAAGGCGTGCTGAAACCAGGTCCCTAAAAGGTCGGGTTCTTCCCCGGCGCTATCTGTTGCGCACGATGGTTGAGCTGTTTCACTAAGTTGGCAGCCGCCTGTTCGCCGCCGAAGACCCGAACAAGATCAGGTGATAGGAAGAAGCGATTCAGCCCCCTGGGAAACGCTGTCAGAACAACGGCGTGGAATTTTCGGCCATCCGGCAAGCCAGTCACCTTGCCGATGGGCGAAAACCGAATGCGCCGCGCAATGCCAACCTCAGCCTCGCCCATGGCTGCTTCTCCTGCTAGTATGAACGCGATATTGGGCACAGCTTTTGCGCCACTTGGATTCCAATTCACTTGTTTGCGTTTAAGCGATGCAAGCCAACCGTCGGCGCCTGAACTCACGACCTCAAGATCGTAATCGGAACGCCGTTCGCTCGTAATTGTTTGGCAGTCGTCCGTCCGGACGTCGTATGTTTCGACTTGCGTCACAAGGAACTTCGCACCGGTTGACGGAGTGAGGTGAATCTTGACCGACGTTGCGGCGTCCTTCGCATCCAGTGCTGGCGCCAAAGTGGCTGACATCACAATCAAAAGCAACAAGCGAGCAATCATACGAACCTCCTGCTCAACATGTGAACGACCCATGGGCCGCGAATCTGCAATGCAGCGAGCTGTTTGAACTTGCTGACCATTGAGGTCGCAGCCGTGCTTGCGAGCAACGCCATGACAAATAGATTTGACCAATTATCAATGTAGAATAACCACCCCCGGCCTATCTCGATGTTCAGCCAACCACCAAGCACAGAAATAACTCCAATCCCAAATTGGGCGTGGGCGAGATGACTGAATATGGCCCGTCTCGACCGTAGCGCTGAGAGCGTGCGACGTCTGGAGCTGAGGCTATCGCGTCGAGTTCGCGCGATGTTCTCAAGACCGTCAGCTATCAATGGTATAGCGACCGTGCCCAGCGCGCTATGCAAACGTCGAAAGTGACCCTGAGCGCCATATGGCGTGTGCAGTGCTTGCACCACACAATCTATTCTGCTTTTGCCCGCAAAGCTGACGTTCTGGTGACGGGGGCTCCGGGCCAACAAATCTAGATCGGATCGTCGCACTGGCGTCGCTTTGCGGAAGTTTGATTCTGACCTTGGTGAATTCAGGCGCTCAGACAAAAAACTAACTGCATATCGAGTGCGATTGTTGGGGTGGACGGTTGCCCTTGAGCGAGTGGTTAGTCTTTGGGAAGCTTTGAGAAGAAGTTCTTGAAGTGGTCGATAAACGCGGTGATCGCCCGACGGTGTACAACACGTCTAAGACTGACGCAGCAGATATTCAATGGGCGGTGCTGGCCTTTCAGAGAAACGTAGCGGACTTTGGTCCCGTCGTAGTTGGTCGCATTTCGTGGAACGAGATTGAGAATCGAATATCCAAGCCGGTTGCCGACGTAGGATCTGATGGTCTCGTATGAAGCAACGGGCGTGGTAAGCCCGGGTCTGCGCCCCTCCTGTTCAAAAAGCGAGAAGAAATAATCGCGACTATAAGGCAAGTCCAGGAAGATGAATGGCTCGTGGGCAACATCGCTTAACGAGGCACTCTTCCGGCTTGCAATCGCGTGATCTGCATGCACGACAAGCTTTGGTGGTAGTGGCCTGCCGATATCAATTTTGTACTCGTTCGACAGCCCGAGGTCGAAGGTCAGAGCAACTTCGAATTGACCTGACTGGATGCTGGCAAGAACATCCCTCTGGTGGCCGATGAATGTTTTCACTGAGACATCCGGGTGGATCTTTTGGAACGAGCGGATGATCGATGCCATGTAAATAGGTGCGATATTTACGAACGACGCGATCCGGATTTCACCTGACACTTCCTGTGCCACATCCGTCGCAAGCGCATCGAAATCCGTCGCATGTGCGAGCAGCATCCGCGCTTCACGCAGCACGATTTGCCCCGCCGCTGTCAGATGGATCCCAACTGAATTCTTGCGTAGGAACAGCTCGACGCCGTAACTCTTTTCGAGCTGGCTGATCGCAACCGACACCGAGGGCTGAGATATGTTCAAAGCCTTGGACGCCGCCGACAGCGAACCTTGATCGGAAGCGGCAACGAAGTATCGCAACTGACGGAATGTGCACTTCATAGTGTTATCCTATGATAATCAACAAGAAATAATATTATGCATATGGCAACCGTCTGCGCCACAGTAGATCGTCGGTGCCGCATCGCTTGATGCCGCTGCTCGCCTGAATGCGATCCGCGTGTGCGGATTTCGCTAATCATGGCAGGCAGCTCAGCGGCACGATCGCCGAGTTCCCGGTGCCCATAGATATTCGGAGGTTCTGATGCAGACACGATCCAACGAGACTAGCGGGCGCATCGCCCGTATGGCGGGCGTTGCCCTGTCGTGCTTGATGCTCGGGGCGCCTCAGGCCCTGTCTGAAGACAAGGAAGTCACCATTGATCTCATGATGTCGCCAGCCGGTACCGGTCCGTATCTGGCATGGGCGACGGTGCAGACTTACGCGAAGGATCATCACAAGTGGCTCCGCCCCAAAGCCGTGGAAGCACCAGGCTTCGTTTACAACGTGCGCTTTGTTGCGGCCAACCCAAGCGTCTGGAAAACGACGATGTTCGGCTCAGGAGAAGTCGTCGAATGGGCAGCGGTAAATGGCAAGCCGCCTTTCTTCAAGGCGCCTCTGGAGGCGGCCAAGGACTTCAAGGTGATTGGCACACTCAGCCAGACAAGCAATCTCTTCGTGGCAACAGATGAGGCCATCAAAGACCCCAGGGATTTCGTTGGGAAACGCGTTGCCACAGGACTATTGAGCCAGAACGAATGGGGCATGCACCAGCGCCTCATCTTGGATGGCATGGGCATCACGCCAAAGACGAAGAGTTATAGCCCGCTTGGACCGAACGCAAACGTTGAGGCTCTGCTCGACGGTCGCGCAGATATCGGCACGGTCGTTTTGCACTCGGCCATGGAATTCAAGAAGAATCTTGAAGCCGGACCATTCAAAACACTGATGTCATCAGGTCGGCCCTGGCACTACGTGAGCGTGCAAAAGGCAGACGTAGAGAAGTATATCGCGGATACGGGAGCACCATTCATGGTGCGGGAAATCCCCGCCAATACCATGAGCAACCAGACTGAACCCGTGACGACCGTTGGCAATAACTTGCTGCTTTCCGCACACAAGGATTTCCCCGAGGAAATCGCCTACGAGTTCGTGAAATTGTGGATCAAGATGGGTCCTGTCGTTGCAAAGTATAACGCAGTGGGCGGTATCTGGGATGCAGATTCGATCGCTAACATGGCACGCACGCAGCCCGATCGTATTCATCCCGGCGCAATGCGCGCTTACAAGGAACTAGGCCTGGTGAAGTAACTCTTGGACTTGGGGGAGGCGTTACCTCCGTTTTGCTTCCCCCGTTTTTCTCTACAACGCCGCAAGCTGTGCAATCGTTGATTTTATCGTGATGTGAAAAATGACCGGCGCCACCACCCGTACAGAAAAGCTGTTCGTGATGCTGACATACGGCGTGGCATTGCTGCTCATTGCCTATTCGATTGCGACCGTTTGGACATCGCTGACCGGCGCAATGGAGCATTACACGATCCATATCACGCTGATTTTCCTCCTCGTTATTGTGGACCTTGCTCGGCGGTACGCGAGCACCACCGGCCAGGAGCTGGGGGTCCCAGTCGGCGAAGAAGAAATTTCACACCCCAGCAAGTTCATGCTCGCATTCACGATGCTTCTCGCGATCGGGATGATCAGCGCTGGTGTCTACTTCGTGTTGCAGGCGAAGACTCTGGAATTTTCTCAGCCCTTTATTTCCGAAACGGACTTCTACTTCGGCGGTCTGCTGGTCTTCGTCATTCTCGCAGTAACCTGGCTGACATGGGGCTCGTCACTCGCTCTTATCTGCATAGTGGGCGCCGCCTACTTTGCATTTGGAAATTTGCTGCCCGAGGCGTTCGCGACAGGGCGGGCCTACGACGCCAATCTCATCATGAGCTATTTAGCGGGCATGGGCGGACCGCGCGGCGTCCTGACCTACACGCCGCTGTCGGCTGATGTCATCTTTCTCCTGTTGGTTTACGGCGGCGCATTGCACGGCACACGAGTCATCGACATGTTCGGTGAAGTCGGCAATGCAATTGGGAACCTGTTCCGCGGCGGTGTTGCCTATTCGGCCATGGTTGCAAGTCTGCTGATCGGTATGGTCACCGGCCAGTCAGTGAGCAACATCGCACTGTCCGGCAGCATGACGATCCCAACCATGGTTCGCACAGGCTTCACACGCAATCAGGCGGGCGCCATCGAAGTTCTTGCCTCGACAGGCAGCCAGCTTTTGCCGCCGATCATGGGTCTTGGTGCATTCCTGATGTCGGAGATTCTCGGAATCTCTTACATCGAGATCGCAATCGCGGCGATCATTCCCGCAGCGCTCTACGTATTTGCAGTCTTTGCCGGGATCGTTTGCGTAATCGCGTCATCAAAGACGATTCCTTACAAGCGTCAGCCGGTTGACTGGCGGATGATTGCCTGGATCGCACCTTCGTTCCTCGTTTCTTTCACGGTCTTGGTCTATCTCCTCGCCTACCGCTATTCGGCGCCGATGGCAGCTTTCTGGGGGCTCGTACTCGTTGGCGGTCTCTGCTTGCTGCGGCCGAAAGAGTACCGCCCGACATTCTCCGGTATCAGCTCCGGCCTGCTCGAAGGGGCGCTGACAGGCGCGCGGCTCGCCGTCATTCTGTCGGCAATAGGTATTCTTGTGCAGATGCTCGTCACAACCGGTGCAGGTCTCTCGCTTGGCCGGCTGATGATCGACCTGTCGAGCGGCAATATGGCGGTCGGGCTGATTCTTGGAATGTGCGTTTCGCTTGTAATCGGCATGGGTCTGCCGACACCTGCCGCCTATGCGTTGATTGCAATTGTGGTTGTGCCTTCACTCATTGATCTGGGCCTATCGCCACTGGTCGCGAATTTCTACGGGTTCTACTTCGCGATATTCTCAACACTCACACCGCCTGTCGCAGTCGGCATCCTGACCGCAATCAAAATCTCAGACGGCACGTTTCTTGGGACGGCCTGGGAGTGCTTCAAACTGGGCGCAGTCTGCTTCCTCGTGCCCTTCCTGTTCGTCGCCTATCCAAACATTCTCGACTTCCCCAACCTTGTCGTTGAAACCTGGGCGATGGTCGCCGCCTTTGCGATCGCAACGTTCATGCTGTCGGCCGCAATCTACGGCGCAGTCCCTGGACGACAACTTTCCCTGCTAGAACGCATCGTTGTTTTCATCCTGGGGCCGGCGTTGTTCGGAGCCACTTTGTTTGTTGAGGGCGCAGTTTGGCACGCTCTCACGCCGGCTGCCTTTTTCGCATGGTTAGCCTGGACTTACGTCGACCGTTCCAAAAATGCAGAAAAGTACGCCGATGCATCGACTGAGCGCTGAAGAGCGTGTTCAGCGTCTCAATGGAATAGCAAGCCGCCCACTGACGGCGGACAATTCGCAAGACGTTAGAAGAGAAGGCAACCGATGAACAACAGCGCCCCGACCACGCACGAGACCGTTAAGGTCGCCAGCGTTTTTGCCGCTCCCATCATGCTTGATAAGGCCGCAACGGTGGCAAAGGCATGTAATCTCATAGAACAGGCGGCGAAAGACGACGCTCAACTGGTCGGGTTTCCAGAGTCGTTTGTGCCAGGCTTTCCCGTTTGGACGTCGTACCGAAAGCCAGTCGACAATCATGAGTTCTTCAAGCGTTTTGCAACGAATTCACTTGCGGTCCCCAGTCAGGAAATCCGCCAGATTGCAGATGCGGCCGCGAGGAACGGTATCTTCGTATCGTTGGGATTTTCGGAAGTCTCGACCGTCAGCGCAGGCTGCTTATGGAACAGCAATATCCTTTTCGGAGACGATGGGGCTATTCTCAATCATCACCGAAAGCTCGTTCCGACGTTTTACGAGAAGCTCGTCTGGGCGAGCGGCGACGGAGCCGGCCTGAAGGTCAGCAACACGCGCATCGGCCGCATCGGATCCCTCATCTGCGGGGAAAACAACAACACCCTGGCGCGCTTCGCCTT
>JAVJHY011506443.1:0-12643 GCA_035593235.1 Phascolosoma agassizii | reverse complement strand
GAGGTGTTTTCTAGCTGTTTAGTTAGTGGAGCAATACGTTGGTTAGCTTCAACTTGTTCTTTTGATAGTTTTTTTGTCCGTTGCGATTTAATTAAAGCAGAGTGCATCCCCACTTGGGCAAACAGGCCGGCAAGCCCAGCACCGCCTTGGTAGAGTATTTGACTTTGTTCAACAGTATTATCTTGAGAATAGACACCTCTAATGTCTAAGCTTTGTTCATGAATAAAGTCAATTTGAAAATCTGACTCATTGATGTTTGTTATCTCGAGGTTGTTTACATGTCTGGCATAATCATCACGGACTGGTGTGTTGTTACAACCAGATACAACTAATGCTGTCATGAATATTAAAAATTTCATTTAAGCTAATGCTCCTCAATGGGGAAGGCTTATAACTCGTCTCTTATTTTTTGTTTAGCATTTTCTACCGCTTGGTAGTATGAAGTGGTTACACTTGGGAAGTTGGGTGGTTCATCCCAATTACCTGAAGGTTGTACGGTTTCATTTATTTGCATGTACTGCACATATTCATTATTAGTAAGATCTATTGAGGATAAAAGGCCTCCTACATAGCCTTGTGGATCACCGTTTGGTATATAGCTAGAAAAGCTTCGAAAAGCACCATGACTGTGTATCTTTAAAATAACTAAGATATCCACACCAAGTTCATCTTTAAGAGGTCTGAAGTCTTTTTTCGAAAAACCTAATTCAGCATTGAAATTTTTTAGCTCTTCTACTGGGGTTGGTAAAGTAACTTGTTTGATATTTTCTGAGCGCAGTTCGTACTCTGAAATCACAAGTTCTTTCATTTTTATCAACTCATCATTATTGATCGTTGATTCGATGTGAGTATCTAGGTCACTTGTTAAAGCAGCCGCAACAGCATAACAAAGTAAGCAGTCAGCACCGAAAATATGGGTTGTTGCTTCTTTTTCAGGGGGAATATATGCAATGCCTATTTCTAGTGATTCATTTGTGAAGATTTCTGGTGTTAATGACACTTTTGGTTGTGGTGTTCCTGCACATGCTCCTAAGAGCAGGACTAAACAGGATAAAAGAAGATGTCTAGGTTTGAGTTTTTTTATATTCATAGTTCCCTTATTTTGTTTTTCTTTGGCTGAAAAATGAGTTAATACTTCCTTGTTAAGGCAGCTTGTAAAGTTATTCTAGTTGGTAATTACTTACTGGCTTTGAAAGATTTTATCTTAATTATATTTTTTATGTTGTTAATGTTTGTTTCACATCAGTCGATAGTGATGTTGGGCTGGTTTTATACTCTAGAGGTTGTTTATTTCATCCTCTAGAGGCTATTCAAATAAATCTCTGAAATGTTTTGCTATAGTGCCAGGTTTTTTTTGCCCGAACACACTGTTTATCGCCGCAAGATAATCTGCGCCAGCGGCAATTAATGGTGGTGCATTTTCCGTGGTAATTCCGCCGATAGCAACAACAGGCACAGAAAGTTGTTGTTTCGCTTTGATCAATAGTTCAATACTTGCTCGGCGTGTTATGTGTTTTGTTTGTGAAGGAAAAAATGCACCAAAAGCCACATAATCTGCACCTAGTTTTTCAGCACTGATCGCAAGATCCAGCGAGTCATAACAAGAGATGCCTATGATCGAGTCGTTACCGAGTAAATCTCTAGCACGTTGATACGAGTTATCATCTTCACCAATATGCACGCCATCGGCTTTTACAACGAAGGCAAAATCAGGATCATCATTGATGATGAAGCTTGTTTGATAAGTTGTGCACAGAGATCTTAATTTTTTTGCATGGCCAATATCTGGCGATTTTTTTTCTCTATATTGCAGAAAGCGTGCACCAGCTTTTAAAACAGCTTCGACACATTCTATAGAGTCGTCATTACTTGTGATAGCGTAAAGACCTTGGTTTGGGTTAGTTGTCATGTGAGGACTGTACCGTGATGTTGGTTATGTAACTTAGTGTTGTAATTGCTAAAGTAAAAGTTTTTTACTAGCTTAAAATATGCTTTTTGAAATGGATACTAATTAGTTTTATCTATTTGGAAAGTGATATCTATGAGCTTGCTATTTGGGTATGAGGCTTTAACTGCTTTTATTAAATTTTTCCTGACAAGCTCACTATGCACTATCGCTTCCTCTATTTTAAATATCATACCTTTAGTAAGTTGTTTAAGGTGAGAGTAATCTTTATCACCGATCGCTTTTATATAATCTTGTTCGTTATAAGGAACACCCTGTTTTAGGTTTGAACTTTGTAAGGATTTTTGAGCTGTGAAGAGAAGCTCTGAACGTTCATTTATTAGAGTGCGACTAGTGTAATATGCTTCCCTAAATTCATGTAAGTCTAATAATATTTGGCGGTGCTCTGTTTCTAAAAGGAAAAATAAAGATTCTACTTCAATATTTTTTTTGCTCTCTTTCATGTCAATAGAAGGAGGAATACTTATATAGCTTGAGGAGCTTGTTCGGTGAGGAACTATATTTTCGTTCTTAAACTCTATTAAAAACATTTGCGTTTCATACAATACAAATAATATTTTATTGGTATTTG
Organism: Phascolosoma agassizii; assembly: GCA_035593235.1. Taxonomy (NCBI): domain Eukaryota; kingdom Metazoa; phylum Annelida; class Sipuncula; order Phascolosomatiformes; family Phascolosomatidae; genus Phascolosoma; species Phascolosoma agassizii. The sequence continues at coordinate 10,106 of JAVJHY011506443.1, read as the reverse complement.
CAATATCTTTTTCAACTAGCTCTCTTTTCTTTTTATTATCTTCAAGTTTATATGCAGACCAAGCACCTAAAAAAGCGGCAAAGAGGGTGGTTAGAGTCGTTAGGACTGTCCCTGAAAAATTGATGTTCTTCATCACAAAGCAGGAAATTATTAATCCTGCTATAAATGAAAATATGGCGACTGTTCGTACTTTGTCAGAGCATGAAGGGAATATAGTTTTTGATTTCATTTATCTATTCTTAATGGATGCATTTGTCCTTTTCCAATTTGATACCCATTTTGCAATGCCTTCCAAGTAAAATCCTGAGCCTGTTTAATAGCTATTTCCACTTCTAAACCCTGAGCAAGTAAAATCGCGATTGCTGAAGATAAGGTACAACCAGAACCGTGATAGGTCTCGGGTAGTTTTTTATAATTATAAACCTCGATCAATCCTTGTTGCCCATATAAACGATTTTCAACGCTATCTTCCGCTTCGTCTGCACCGGTGATCAAAACAAAACGACAACCATATTCGATTAGTTTTGCTGCGGATTGATCGAGTGACTCACATCCTGTCAATGTACGTGCTTCAAAATTATTTGGGGTGATGATAGTTGTTCGAGGTAGTAATTTACATTTGATTGATTGGATCAGCTCTTCGTTGCTCAGATTGCTTCCTGAACCTGAACGTAGAACAGGATCAATGACAACGGGGATATTCTCTGGGATATATTTTTTTATAATATCAACAGTTGTGCTTGATGTTAGTAAGCCTATTTTTATGGCATCGGGCGTGATGTCTTTGAGTAGGTGTTCGGTTTGTCTATCGATCCAGTCAGGTTCAATTGTATGAGACTCCAAAAAGGATTGAGTGTTTTGAATGGTGTTACAGGTGATGATAGGCAAGGCATGACCGCCCAGTGCTGCAACGGTCTCTATGTCTGCTTGTATGCCCGCACCACCGGAAGGATCGAAGCCTGCGAAGGTGAGAACTGTTTTTATACCCATTTAGAAAGGACGTACAACGGCCAAAATGACAATGGGGATAATTAAAAGCACTGGGAATTCATTTAGCCAGCGGTAGAAAACATGGCTGTGTTTATTGCGATCATGTTTGAAATCAAACATCAGTTTCCCGCAGTAGATGTGGTAGGCGACTAAAATGGCGACGAGGGCAAGTTTTGCGTGTAGCCAGCCGCCGTAAGCACCTATACCGACTTTGCTGATCATCCAGATACCGAGGCCGATCGTGATGATCGCTCCAGGTGTCATGATGCCGAAGAAAAGTTTGCGTTGCATGATCTTAAAGCGGTCGTGACTGATCTGATCTTCGCTCATGGCGTGATAAACAAACAGGCGTGGCAGGTAGAATAAACCGGCGAACCAAGTGACCATAAATATGATGTGAAAGGCTTTTATCCAGAGCATAATTTTCTCTATATTATATTGTTAGAATTTTTGGTTTGTAACAGCATTGCTTTTACTTTGGCTCGCAGTTTATCAGAATTAATCGCGCCAATAATACGTTCGGTCACTTTCCCTTCTGGAGAGATGAGGAAGTGCGTTGGTGTTGCAGGAATTCCACCGAAGGCTGCTACGATTTTGCCATCTATATCGAGTGCTATCGGAAAGGGGATGTTTAAATCTTTGGCGGCTTTTAATACCAGATCAGGACTGTCATATGGCATAGCGACAGCGATGATCTCAAAATCTTCTCTTGAGTGTTCATTATAAACTTCAGCAAGCGCGGGCATTTCGTATAGACAGCTCGGACAGGAGGTTGCCCAAAAGTCGATTAGCAAGACTCGACCACGAAGCTGTTCGAGAGAAAGCTTTCTTCCATCGATGATTTTAAAACTAAGGTCGCTGGGTGCATTAGCCTGATCTTTATACAAGCTTGATATGCCGAAGATCAGTATGCCGATAATGAGGAAGAATGAGAGTTTGCGTTGTAATTTACTATTCAATATTTGTTTCTTCCTTATTCACCTTGGAATTGAAAAAGCCTTTAATGAGAGCATAGATCTTTTTTATACCTTGCCAGATTTTTGGAATGATCCAAATTGCAAAGAGAACGAACAATACCAGAAAAACCAAAAATCCGATGGGATGATTTAGTGCAGCATAGAGTCCGGCGAATGCAACAAAGTCTTCGGTGATTGACGCGATCCAATTAGACATAGGTTCAGGGGATGTATTGATCATTGCTCGACTTCCCGCTTTAACGGTATGGCTGGTAGCCGCTAAACCACCGCCAGTAAGCAGAGCGGCAAACTCTACTGCGGGTGTGACATCACCCACTGCACTCGAGGCGAGCAGAGCGCCAACGGGGATCCTGATGAAGGTATGTAAGGCATCCCAGGCCGAATCTACTCCTGGTACCTTATCAACCAAGAATTCGACGAGGAACATAATTGTTGCGCTACCAAGTACTAAAGGGCTCTGAACGACATCCATACTTTGCGGCAGTTCTATATTGCCTGTCATGGCCAATATTCCAAGCATCATCACCGCAGCATAAAGGTTAATTCCGCTCGCCCAACCGATACCCATCGTTAAAGCGATTAGCTCTACGGTCTCCATTTATACATTCCTCGAAATAATAATGTCAGAGTCTTGACATGTGAAGTGTGTCACATTATCCTGACTTCAGCATTAACGGTAGCAACACTGAAAGTGCTCAAAATTATAACAATAATAAATGAATTTGAAGCGGCTTCGGCCGCTTTTTCTTTTTGTGCTTTCCTCTCACTCGTCATATCATTACCTTCATTATTGTTTTTCTACTTGTTAGGTTCTTTCGGAGTACATTTTTATGATCAATGTTGGTGTTGTTGGTGGAACGGGATATACCGGCATAGCGTTATTACGATTGCTTGTTAAGCATCCTGATGTTCAACTAAAGCTTGTGACGTCTCGATCAGAAAAAGGCACACTTGTAGCAGAGACCTATCCAGCGTTAAGAGGACAAACTGATCTGCTTTTTACTGAGCCTAACATTGCTGCTTTGTCGTCTTGTGATCTGGTCTTTTTTGCAACACCGAATGGAACGGCGATGAAAATGGTTCCAGCGTTAATTGAAGCGGGCACTAAGGTGATTGATCTTGCAGCGGACTTTAGGTTGAAAGATCCTGCTGAATGGATGGAGTGGTATGGTTGCGAGCACACGTGTACTGACCTTCTAGCCGAAGCTGTTTATGGTTTACCTGAGCTTAATCGAGAGCAAATTAAGTCAGCTAGACTCGTTGCGAATCCAGGTTGTTATCCGACAGCAACTACGCTCGGTTTCTTACCTTTAATCGAATCAGGAATAATCTCTAGTGAGGGATTGGTCGCGGATTGTAAATCAGGCACGAGTGGAGCAGGGAGAGAAGCGAAGGTTGCTAGCCTTTATGCTGAGGTCGCTGACAACTTTAAAGCGTATGCTGTTTCAGGTCATAGGCATTTGCCGGAGATCAAGCAAACATTGAATACGATTTCTAAAGTAGAGAATTCAGCCGTTGATCTGACTTTCGTTCCTCATTTATTGCCAATATTAAGAGGTATTCATTCAACATTGTATGCTGAATTGCTCGATACTGATTGTGACTTACAAACTCTTTATGAGCAGCGATATGCGAACGAACCTTTTGTCGATGTCATGCCTGAAGGTTCGCATCCTGAGACACGTTCAGTGAGAGGTTCTAATAATTGCCGTATCGCAATTCATAGGCCGGGAAATGGAAAGCGAGTGATCATTTTGTCGGTGATCGATAACCTAGAGAAAGGTGCAGCAGGACAAGCTGTTCAGAATATGAATCTCATGTGTGGATTACCGGAATCAGCTGGACTAGATTTGGTTCCATTGGTGCCTTAAAAAGCATAGCCATGCGCCATTTATATGTACAAGGACATAAAACTCCTAATCGTTCAAAAGCCCTTTTACTGATTTGCGCGGGACTTATGTTGTTGATCGGTTCCTGGTTGCTTTTGGATTATGGCAAGTGGCGTATGATTTATCAGGAAATGGCCGGAGCAATAACACGGAAATCTTTGGTTGAGCATGGTCCATCAGAAAAAGAACAGGCGTTAATGCTCGAACTTGATGGACTTCAAAAACAAGTTATCGTTCTGGAGCGAACGATACAAGTCGATAAGGTTGCTCAAGATGAAGTGAGAAATATCATTAGTGAGCTTGAAGCAACTAACCTTGAGTTGCGAGAAGAGTTGGGTTTTTTTGAGAATATTCTCGTGTCTATGAATGGTAGCCGAGGACTTAAAATCCAAAGTTTTCGATTAGAGCCTCTGATTGATAAACAACGTTATCGATTTGAGCTTGTCTTAACCCGTATCGTTAAAGGTGGTAGAGTGACCAAAGGTGATGTTTCTATCACTCTGCAAGGAAAGAGTAATACTGCTAAAGTAGATTACAACCTTAAAGATCTATTGGCTGATGAAGATTCTAGGCTGAGCTATGAGATTAAGCACTTTGAGCTTTTAGAGGGTGTTTTCTCTATACCGGAAGGGTTTGTTCCAGAAACAGTCTACATTGTGATAAGCCCTCAAGCGGGAAAAGCTAAATCTGTAGAAATGCTTTATCAATGGGTAAATGTATTAGAGTGAGGACGAATTAATCGTGTTAGGAAAAAAGAATAAAAGAAAAGTAACTCAGGTTGATTCACTGGTAGGACAACATACAGTTGTTACTGGTGATCTTAATTTCACCGGTGGTTGCCATGTCGACGGAAATGTCGTCGGGAATGTTTTGGCTGACGATGTTGATACTTCTGTTCTAACTGTTAGTGATAGAGGGAGTATTGAAGGAGAAGTTAAGGTTCCATATCTGATTTTGAATGGCTCAGTTGTGGGAGATGTGTATGTTCATCAGCACATCGAACTAGCGGCAAACGCTCGTGTCGAAGGAAATGTGTATTATAATCTGTTGGAAATGGCTATGGGTGCAGAAGTCAACGGCCAACTAATACATCAATTATCGAATACTGATGAACAACATTTGAATCTAGGGCACGACCAAGATTCATAACAATTTATAAGGAGAAATGAGATGACTACGGAAATCAACAATGAAGAAGAACTATTAGTTTTTACAGATGCTGCGGCTGATAAGGTACGAGCATTAATCGAAGAAGAAGAAGACGATAGCTTAATGTTGCGAGTTTTTATCTCAGGTGGTGGATGTTCTGGCTTTCAGTACGGCTTTACATTTGAAGATAGCGTCACTGAGGGCGATGAAGTCGTTGAAAAAGGTGGTGTAAAACTACTCGTTGATGCGATGAGCCTTCAATATTTGGAAGGTGCGGAGATAGATTACACAGAAGGTTTAGAAGGTGCTCAGTTTGTTATTCGTAATCCAAATGCAGCGACAACGTGTGGTTGTGGTTCTTCTTTTTCAACATAGTCAGCCGTAAATCCCACCAAGAATTACTTCTTTTTCGGCTCCTGTCACAGATGGCAGGTTGCCGGGAAGATTTTCCAGTCTTCGTTTTGCTAACCAAGCGAAGGCCATTGCTTCTATGTAGTCAGGATCAACACCGTAGTCTGCAGAGCTTTTTATAGTAGTTTTCGGTAAGTATTTATCAAGTAGAGCAACTATCTGAAGATTCTTAGCTCCTCCGCCACATAAAATTAGCTCATCGACATCTGGATCAAGTTCGAGTATTGAGTTTGAAATAGATTTGGCAGTCAAGTGTTGTAGTGTTGCCTGAATATCCTCTGTTCGATAGCTCATACCAATTAGCTTGGAACGTAGCCATTCATTATTAAAATATTCTCGACCGGTACTTTTGGGGAAAGGCTGTGAAAAATATTCATCGTCAAGCATCTTTGAGAGTAATGAAGGAATAACTTTTCCTTTTTCTCCCCACGAACCATCTATGTCGTATGGCTTGCCTAATTGTTGGCAAATCCAGTCATCCATTAAACAGTTTGCAGGACCTGTGTCGAATCCAATAATATTCTGATTAGTCGAAGCAGGCAGTAAAGTTATATTTGCGATACCTCCCAAATTTAGTACAGCTTTAGAGGGCTGAACACTTCGAAATAAAGCGGCGTGAAAAGGTGGGACTAAGGGGGCGCCTTGTCCACCTACAGTGAGATCCATACTCCTAAAGTCCGCAATGGTTTTAATTCCTGTTGAGTTTGCGATTGTATTTGGATCACCAAATTGCAAACTAAATGGAGGAGTTGATTCCGGAGAGTGGAAAATAGTTTGACCATGACTGCCTATAGCAGAGATATTCTGTTTTTTTACCTTTGCTGACAGGATTAGCTCAGTTGCAGCCGCAGCAAAAATTTCACCAAGTTGAATATTAAAGGAGGCAATCGTGTTTAAACTAAAACGTTCTTCGGGCGAACGCATCGCTGTTATTTGCTCAGTTATTTCAGAGGGGTAAGGTTTTGCTATGAAGTGTTCGAGCTTAATTATCTGATCGGGACCGGAGAAAGAGACAAGAGCTGCATCAATGGCATCCGCACTGGTGCCAGAGATTAACCCGACGAAAAGCTGCATTTAATTGATTGTTGAGTCGAGAGGGAACTCTCGAGATGCAAGATCAATCTTGTTAGTTTTGTTGTTCTTCGCTTTCCCAATCTTCATATTACTTGGACTATCAGACAAAGATGCTAGTTGAGTTAAGAGCGGTTTTGTTTGCAGCAAAAAATCTTTCATATACTTTTTCGGTAGAGGAAGAGATTTAGGTAAATCCACCGTCAGAGGATTTCTATGTGCACCATTGACGCGGAACTCGTAGTGTAAGTGTGGACCAGTAGCAAGTCCTGATTTTCCAACATAGGCTATCGTTTGGCCTTGTTTTACACGTTGACCTTTAGTCATGCCTCGTGAAAAACGTGAGAGATGAGCATATAGAGTTGTGTAAATACCCCCATGTTGAACAATGACTGTGTTTCCATAGCCTTTTTTGACGCCTGAGAAAATGACTTTACCGCCTCCTGTAGATTTCACAGGTGTACCTAATGGCGCAGCATAATCGACCCCTTTGTGCGCTCTGATTTTGTTAAGTACGGGGTGTTTCCGCTTGAGGTTAAAGTGGGAGCTGATTCTTGTGAAGTTTACTGGTGTACGGAGAAAGGCTTTTTTCATACTTTTGCCTTGCTCTGAGTAATAGCCTGGTTGATCATCAGAATTTACATAGCGTACTGCTTTGTATGCTTTTCCTTGATTAATAAATTCAACAGCGAGAATTTTTCCATCTTTAATCTTTTCATTATTTTTATAAAGCTCTTCGTAGACAACTCGGAATGAATCTTCCTTACGAATATCTAGCACAAAGTCGATATCCCAACCAAAAATGTCAAACATCTGCATAATGATGTTATCGGAGAGGCCTGCTTTTTGACCTGAAAGGAATAGCGAGTCTTGAATTTCCCCAGTTGCCGAGGCTATCTGAATTTTAGGTTTTTCTTCGATTATGTTCGCTTCAAATTCATCTGCGGTTTTCTTGACTTTTAATGTATGTGTCAGATCTGACTCGTGAACTAGCTCTTCAACTCGAGAGTTTTCAAACTTTAATCTAAGAATTTGTCCTGGAACCAACCGTTTTAGACTTTGCGTGTTTTCACCGAGAGAAAGTATCTCATAAAGGTCATTCTTGCTTATTGCTAGTCGGCTAAAAATAAGAGAAAGGTTATCTCCATCTTTTACAGTGACCGTTTTCCATTCTTCTTTAGGAGACAGAACAGCGCGTGCATTTTTGTCATGTATAAGTTTATCAAGTGAACTTTCTTTCTCATTGAGCGCAGTAGACTGATTGAGCGTTAATTTTGGTTCAAAAGGTGGTGTTACTTTAGGTTTTGATTGATATGACTGTGTTGTTGGGGTGTTGATCTCCTTAACAGGTTGTTTTACTAATACTGTTGTTTGTTCTTTATCTGAACTTAATGGTGACAGCTCGAGACTTTGAGTAATCAATGATGACTTCTCAGTTTTGTGGAAAGAAAGTGAAGTTTCCAAAGAATCAGTTGTTGGATTCAAAGGGATGTTCGAATAATTCAGGAAGACTGACGCGCCTATAGAAATAATAGATACAGCAAAAAATAGCTTCCTTGTTGAGAAAAGCTTTTTCTTTCTTGAAGGTTCATTCCATTCAAGTCGTGGTTTGTAGTCATAGAGAATACTCGTTCGCTTCATGACTGAACATCTTCCTTTTCTATTGTAATTATCGTTATGCGACAACAATAACTTTTCAATGGTTTAACGTCAATGTTTGAAGAGTTATGCTACTCTGACAAAATTTTAATTACTCCATATATAGGATAAAGAAATAGGCATGAAGGAAGTTCTCGAAATTATTAAGCGTGGAGCAGTCGATGTTCTATTAGAAGAAGAGATCATTAAGAAGCTTGAGGAAAAAAGACCTTTGAGGATTAAGGCTGGGTTTGATCCAACTGCACCAGATTTGCATTTAGGACATACAGTCTTATTAAACAAATTACGACAGTTCCAAGATCTAGGGCATGAAATCATGTTTTTGATTGGAGATTTTACGGGAATGATTGGCGACCCAACAGGTAAAAGCGCTACGCGTCCTCCATTAACAAGGGAAGATGTTGCCGAAAATGCAAAGTCGTATCAAGAACAAACTTTCAAAGTACTTGATCCTGAAAAGACGAAGGTCATGTTTAACTCCACATGGATGAACAAGATGTCATCCGCAGATCTAATTCAATTAGCAGCAAAGCATACGGTCGCAAGAATGCTAGAACGAGATGATTTTAATAAACGATATAAGTCTGGGCAGTCTATAGCTATTCATGAATTTCTCTATCCTCTTATTCAAGGTTATGACTCCGTAGCGATGGAAGCTGATGTGGAATTAGGTGGGACGGACCAAAAATTTAACTTGCTTGTTGGTAGGCAGTTGCAGGAAGCTTGGGGGCAAAAGCCTCAAGTTGTATTAACCATGCCCATATTAGAAGGACTGGATGGTGTGCAAAAAATGTCAAAGTCGTTAAACAACTATATTGGAATAACTGATCCAGCAAACGAGATGTTTGGAAAGATCATGTCTATATCAGATGAGCTTATGTGGCGATACTTTGAACTTCTGAGTTTTAAATCACTACAGGAAATAGAGACACTAAAAGTGTCAGCCGAAGAAGGAGTGAACCCAAGGGACATTAAATTTATTCTTGCTGAAGAAATAGTAGGAAGGTTCCATAGTCTGAACAACGCTGAAAAAGCAAAAGTAGATTTTATTGGACGATTTCAAAAGGGAGCTATACCGGAAGAAATTCCTGAAGTGGAAGTTCAGTCTATAGAGGGAATCATAAGGCTAGCAAACTTATTAAAAGAAGCGAGTCTGACTTCCAGCACCTCGGATGCCAATAGAATGATTAAACAAGGTGCAGTGAAGATCGATGGTGAGAAAATCTCAGGGCCACAAGAGATCTCGAAAGGCACTACAAGTGTTTATCAAGTAGGCAAAAGAAAGTTCGCTAAAGTAAAAGTTTTGTAAACAATTGATTTATATAGAGCATGGTAAATTGTTTTAGTTTGATCGAAAAAATACTACAAATTAATTAAAAATAGAGTTGACGGTTCCTAAATACCGTGTAGAATGCGCCTCTCTCTCGGGGAACAAGTCCCGGTTCTTTAAAAATCAATAGACAAACAATTTGTGTGGGCGCTTACGTAACGGGTTGATTTCACGATATATTATCGATGGAAGCCAAGCGAAAGCGAACGCAATTTATTTATAAATACATCGAGTCAAGATTTGTTGCCTTTAAAGCAACAGCAATGATTAAACTGAAGAGTTTGATCCTGGCTCAGATTGAACGCTGGCGGTATGCTTAACACATGCAAGTCGAACGGTAACATAGCTAGCTTGCTAGCTGATGACGAGTGGCGGACGGGTGAGTAATGCGTAGGAATCTGCCTTATAGTGGGGGACAACATGGAGAAATTCATGCTAATACCGCATACGCCCTTCGGGGGAAAGTGGGGGATCTTCGGACCTCACGCTATTAGATGAGCCTACGTTAGATTAGCTAGTTGGTGAGGTAATGGCTCACCAAGGCGACGATCTATAGCTGGTCTGAGAGGATGATCAGCCACACTGGGACTGAGACACGGCCCAGACTCCTACGGGAGGCAGCAGTGGGGA
>JAVJHY011506225.1:425-56607 GCA_035593235.1 Phascolosoma agassizii | reverse complement strand
CTTCGCTTTTGTCTTTTTCAATCGGGTTGCGATAGTTGCTCTGAAACAAATCACGACTCCCAAGCAATCCCGGCATCAGGAAATTCATCAGACTCCACAACTCTCCGAGATTATTTTCCACGGGAGTTCCGGAGAGACAGAGTCGATGATCGGCCTTGAGATCGGCCACGGCCCGTGTTGTCTGAGCTACCGGATTTTTGATATGCTGGGCTTCGTCGAGAGCGAGGAGATGGAAATCAAAGTGGCAAAGATTTACTTTACTCCCTTCACAGTTTGGCTGCTAAGCATAAAGATTTAGGGTATAGCACTGGCCGTGATATTATGTTCGGTGAAGTTGATGATTTGGACAATGACAATGTGGTTGAAGGGGTTTATACTGGACGTCGCTTACCTAATGTTACTGAGCGCAAAAGTGCTTATCAAAATGGGGTTGGCTTAAATGCTGAGCACACTTGGCCCAAAAGCAAAGGCGCCGGTGGCGGACCCGCTAAATCTGACCTACACCATCTTTTCCCTACCGACATAAAAACAAACAGTGCCCGCAGTTCTTACCCTTTTGGTAAAGTTGTCAGAGTTAAATACTCAAATGGTGGCAGCAAGTTGGGCACCAATGCCCAAGGCAGAACTGTATTTGAGCCCAGAGATGAACACAAAGGTAATCTGGCCCGTGCTCTCTTCTACTTCTACACTGTGTATGGCGTAAATTCAAGAGGTATCAGCTTAGGCAATTTTAAAGTTGAAGAAGAGACTTTAAAAGAATGGCACCGTATGGATCCTGTTGATGCTGCTGAAAGAGCACGTAATGAAGCCATTGCAAGTTACCAAGGAAATCGGAACCCTTATGTTGACCACCCTGAGTATGTTGCTCGCGTGGGACGTTTTCTCTAAATACTGATTTGCGATCACTAACCACAAAACCCTTTTTTAAAAGGGTTTTGTGGTTTTTTGGAACTTTTGGAACAATTAAGGGTCTCTTATAGAATGTCTTTAACTACGGAACAGCAGCCATCTTCTTTGATGGTTCGCCTTTTTAAAATAGCTCGGCCTCATACCAGAATCTTTGTCTTATGTTTGTTTTTATTATTAGTCAATTCTTTGGCGAAAATGTTGGGGCCTATTGTGCTTCAAGTCTCGATTGACAATTATATTATTCCGGGCGACTTCAGTGGCTTGCTTCGGCTTTTACTGGTTTATATTGTTGTGTTGATTTTGGGATTTATTGCCAATTATGTTCAAATCATTCAATTGGAAATTGTAGGGCAGCACATTATTGCGACCCTGAAAAAAGATGCGTTTGAGCACCTTTTGAAATTGGCATTGCCCTTTTTCGATCAGAGCAGCACAGGGAAGTTGGTTTCTCGGATTGAAAATGATGCCAATGCGATGAAGGTTATCTTTACTTCTGTGATCACCAATATCCTAGGTAACCTCATGGTTGTCGTGGGTATTTTTATCATTATGGCTTGGAAGTATGATTTTAAATTGGCTTTATATATTGTTGGTTTATGCCCTTTGATGCTAGGGGCAGCCTTATTGTTTCGACAATTTATGTCTCCTAGGTTGATTCTTATTCGACAGACTGTGGCTGAGGTCAATGGCTATTTAACAGAAATGATTCATGGCTTAACCACCGTTCAAGTCTTTGGACAACAGGAGCGGGTGCTTGGGGAGCTAGAGGAACATAGCGAGAAGAAGTTTAAGTTGGACTTGGGTATCAATCTGATGTTTAATGGCTTTTTTAATTTTATGTTCTTTATTCAAACCTTAGGTATTGTCCTTGTCATCTGGCTGGGAGGCAAAATGGTGATTGAGAACCAAATGACAATAGGCAGTTTGATTTTGTTTATTTCATTCATCAATAGCTTTTTCGTTCCGATCATGTTTTTATCAGCTGAGTTCAATGAGTTCCAAAAAGGAGCCGCTGGGGCAGAGCGTATTTTTGATCTTTTGGATCAAGCCGCACCTTCAGAATTAAAGTCCCAAGACTTAAGTGATTCTGGCTTTGATTGTCAAATTGAGTTTAAAGGGGTTTGGTTTCGCTATTTAGAGGATGGTGATTGGATTCTCAAGGACATTAGCTTTGTGTGTCCACCTGGTGAGCATTGGGCTTTGGTTGGTCCGACAGGCAGTGGTAAAACCACTTTGATTCAACTGCTACTTAAATTTTATGAGCCTCAACAGGGCCAAATCCTGCTTAATGGAATTGATCTTCAGAGCCTCAACAGAAAACAGGTTCGAGAACGGATTGGTTTGGTTTTACAAGACACTATTTTATTTCCCGGATCGATTGAAGATAATATTTTATTGGATACCGATGCTGAACTGCCATTTGATAAGGTCATTCAAGATATTGGTTTACAGCCTGTTTTAGATAAGTTACCTGATGGTAAGTTGACAGAAATTAAAGAGAATGCCCAAAATCTAAGTGCTGGAGAAACGCAATTGATCAGTTTTGCTCGGGCCATGCTGAAAAACCCATCTATTTTGATTTTGGATGAGGCCACCAGTCATATTGACCCTGAAACGGAGCGCAAAATACAGGGGGCTATGGAAAACCTTTTAAAAGGCCGCACAGCTTTTATTATTGCCCATCGTTTGGCGACGATTCAAAATGCCGATCATATTCTGGTTTTGAAGTACGGTGAATTGGTTGAACAAGGCAACCATACACATTTAATGAAAAAAGAAGGGGTTTATGCGGGTTTGAAAACCTTGCAGAAGTCACTATGAATCAGACACAAGCACCCTTAAAACAAATAGATATACTTGATACCTTAAAGTGGCTCTGGCCGTTTTGGAAGACAATGCCCTGGCGCTTAGGCTTCTTGCTGATCATGACCCCCATCTCAGTTGCCTTTGATGTTTATGTGCCTATTGTGATGAAGCGTATTTTTGATCAAATGTCGAAGTCCCAGTTGACAGAGGACTTCTTAATTGAGCAGGTGTTATTTATTTTAGGTTTGGGACTGGCCCACTTTCTTTTGTATTTTGGTGTACAAAGCATCCGGGGGGCGACCAACTTTCAGTTAGAACACTTTTTTAGAATGAGAATCTCACGTTCTATTGTCAAAATGGGTCGCAAATTCTTTTACCGTTTTCGTGTTGGGGATGTGACCACCCGTCTGATTGACGACATTGCCGAAAAAAAGCTGGGTTGGTTTGCCTGCAGTGGTATTTTTCGGTTTTATCAGGCTTTGATCACGGTCATCGGTTGTCTTTATTTTATGTTCCAATTGAATGGCACCCTGACCTTTGTTACTGTTTTTCCTCTGGGTTTTATTATTATTTTTTACGTGTGGACCTCACAAAAAACAACGGGCTACTCTCAAGAAACACAAGGGGCCATATCTCAGTTGAATAGTTTTCTCACCAATAGCATTGATGGCATTCGGGTGGTCAAAGCTTATAATCTTGAGTCCAAACAAATCAAGCGTTTTGAAGGTTTTGTAAGCCAGCAATTGGAGAAGGAAATTGCTTTGGTTAAGGTCTCCTCGCTGCTTCAAATTAGCTATAGTCGTTTTTCTGAGTTGGGTGTTTTGGTTGTTTTTTTAATCGGTGGTTGGTTAGTTATTCATCAAAAACTGAGCTTGGGGGGCTTAATTGCTTTCAACTCTTATATTTTTATGCTAATTTGGCCCATGGTTGATATCGGACAGTTTTTTATCAAAGGACGCATTGCAGGGGTGTCTGTTGATCGGGTGAGAGAGTTAGAGACCTTTCCTTCCGATTTAGAAGTGGCATCTGAACCCCTTTCTTTTCCTCAAGAGGAATTTTGCCTGGACTTTAAGCAAGTTGACTTTTCTTTTGGTGCACAAAAGGCTTTGACCGAGGTTAGCTTTAGGGTTGAGCCCGCACAAACTGTTGCGATTGTGGGCGCTATTGGGGCAGGCAAGACCCTTTTGATCAATATGATTCCCCGGATTATCCAGCCAGAGTCAGGCCATGTTTTACTGAACGGGCGTCCTTTGTCTCAATACGATATAAACTCCCTGAGACAATCTATAGGCTATGTTAGTCAAACCCCCAGTTTGTTTTCAGATACAATCCGCAATAATATTTTATTCGGTCTTGAAGGCATCTCTGAAGAGTTGTTTTTCAAAGCTTTAAAAGTAGCCCAGTTGGAGTCTGATTTGCTCTTGTTTGAACAGGGCTTAGAAACTCGGATTGGTCAGCGGGGAGTGAAGGTCTCAGGGGGGCAAAAACAAAGAATTGCGATTGCAAGGGCTTTATTGCGTCAACCTAAGATTTTGATTTTAGACGATTGCACCTCTGCCTTAGATTCTGAAACAGAGTCCAAACTGTGGGAGGCCCTATATGGTTATATTCCAGATATTATGGTTATTTTAGTCACACATCGGGCTAGCAGTTTACAGAAAGCGGATCAGGTGATATTTCTGGAACAAGGTGCTGTGTTTGCCAAAGGCCATCACGATGTTCTGATCAAAGAGGTGCCAGAGTATCAATCCCTATATAGCTAGTGTCCCTTGATATAATAAAATGATGAAATTGCCATCAAAAAAATTGGGTGTGATTTGGCACTCTGATGAACTTTACTTTCATTACCAAGCCATTCTAAAGCATTTAGATCCTTCTCTATATGAGATTGTTTTACTTAAAACGGAGCCTGGCACTTTGGCTTTAATGGAGCGTGTTGGGTATGATTATACTTCGGTTGAGTCTTGTTTTAAGTCAGGTTATAAATACCCATTCACCCTCTCAAACCACTTTATTTCAGCTTGGCCTGACCCCTCTCAAATTGGAACTGTTTTTCTGCCTCAGGTTTTAGGTGACTCTAATATTCGTTTGATGTACTCCTTGGGGAAAGACTATTGGAATTATGATTTTTGGAATCAGATTTATGATGTTCACCTGTGTTTTGGCCCTTGGCAAGCCGAGCGTTTGGCTTCTTTTCAAAGCCAGGTTTTCCAAGTTGGCTACCCCCGTTATGACAGTTATTTTAACCAGGAGTTGGATCTGGGTCAGATACGGCAAAAACTGGATTTAAACAATGACAAACCAGTTCTGCTTTGGTTGCCTACCCGTGGAGAGCATACCATTCCCTATTTCCATCAGGCTCTGGCTGACCTGTCCTCAAAATACCGAATTATAGTTAAACCCCATCCATTTACACTTAATGAAGAACCTGAGCTGATTTCCACTTTGAAAAAGTTAGGTTTTCATTTACTGATCGATTTTCCTATTGATAATGTAGAACTGTTTGCGGTTGCTGACTATGTGCTCTGTGATTACGGGGGGCCAGCCTTTGGGGCCATCTACTTAGATAAACCTCTGATCCTGCTCAATCAAATTTTAGGGTACGCTTATGAAGACGGTAAAAAAATAATTGAAAAATGTGAGGCGGAAAGCCATTTGCGAGAGGTTATACCCTCTCTTTTTCCCCATCAAGCTGACCATTTGAAAGAGCTTTTGGAGAACTCTGAAATTTGGCTGAATCAAAAAAAGGTACGTCAGACTTTGCGTAAGCAGTTTTTTACATCTCATTATGGTGATGCTGGCAAACAGGCTGCCCTTATTTTGAAAAATATAGAACGTTTGATGCCACCCATTGATTTAACAGATCAATTATTTAAAGCGGCACAAAAGTGAGTTTGAAACAAAAAATCATGGTTTGTTTTTTACTTGTTTTGGGGCTGCCTCTTTGGGGAGCAATTGGTGCCAACCTGTATATAAACTGGGGTTTTAATGAGCATATTTATGTTGGGGTTGAAAACATACCCGCCCGTTCGGTGGCTCTAATTTTGGGGGCACCAAAAACCTTTCGCTCTTCTCCAAACCTTTATTATGATTACCGTTTAGACGCGGCAAAAAAACTGTTTGATGCGGGCCGGGTTGAAAAACTTTTACTAAGTGGTGACGACACCCGTCCCAATGAGCATGAGACAGAAGATATGAAGTCTGACTTGATAAGAATGGGGGTGCCTGAGTCAGCGATTGTGGTGGACGCTGCTGCGACCCGAACACTGGATTCAATCATACGGGCAAAATCAGTTTTTGATCAGGAAGATTATATTATTGTATCTCAACGTTTTCATTGTCAAAGGGCCTTATTTTTAGCCCATGCAAAAGGGCATTCAGCCATTGCTTTTATAGCAAAGGATATTGCCTTTGAAAGTGGTGGGCGAAGGGTTTTATATCGCGAGTTTGGTGCCCGTTTAAAAGCTGTTCTAGATATTGTCTTTTTAAAAGAGTCTGCTTTCAAGGACAGGCTTTTTCCCTTGGGCTTTTAGAACTGAGCTATTTATGTGTTCTTCAACGCAGAACAGGTGGTTTTGGTATAGATAATTTGCCTGAAATGGTCATACCTTGGTGGGTTATTTCTGATAGGTTGACCTTTTGAAAGGGTGTTGTTGTTTGAGGTAAGAGGGCATAATTTCCATGAGCCGGTTTGAGGACAGGAACAGGGGATATCATCTGTTTCTTTATTGTGTTTCCCTGTCCCTCTTTAAGGCGTATTGCTGCCACAATGGTTTTGTTAATGTCTTTTTGAAAACGCCCTTGTAAGGTGAGTTTTAAGCGCTCTTTTTCTAAAATGTCATGGGGACTAAAATGTGGTTTTTTGTGCGGCTTTAGTGTGAGTCGGAGAGGCAAGGTTTGGCTTTGTCGGGTGGCTTTTACCACTTGGATCTTCAGCTCATAATGATTGTGTTCTTGCAATGCTCTTTTTATTTGGGTCAAATCGTTTTCGAAAACCTGAATAGAATGTGCTTTGGTATTGCCAGCACCCATTTTTTTTGCGTAATTCTGAGCCAAATCCAAAACTTTTGCTAAGACCGCTTCAGAGCTTTTTTTGGAATGTTTACCTTGAACGGATAGCTTGAAAAGAGTGTCATTTTTTTTTGCTATCCAAGCTTGTAAATTTGCTTGTGTTATTTTTTCTTTGGCTTTAGTGAATGCTTTTATTGGGGGGGATTTCTGAGGTTGAGTTACACTCAAGCTTGCTCTGACTTTGGGAGTGTATCTTTTCTTGTGCGCTCCTCTCCATCTCCGGCGAGGCTTTTTCTTATTCGCTTGGTGAAAGTGTTGGGTTCTTACGGGTTTTATTGAAGTTTGAACTGGAAGTGTTATGGGTTTTTCTAGGCGTGGTTGGCTTTTTTGAAATCTATTTCTTTTAGGATGTCTTCTGACCACAACAATAGGTGGTAATGTGCTTTGAGTGAGAAATTCAGACCTTAAAAGAGCTTGTTTGAGTTGAGGGTTGACAATAAATAAGCTGCCCAATAGTGCCAGTGAAATAGCCATGCTGATGAGCATGGTTAGAATCGTGCTGCTGTGTTTTGGACGAATAGAGAAAATAGAGATTTTCTTTTTCCCTAGTTTTCTTCCGTATTTGTTTCCAATATAAGCGCTCAGAGCACTGGAAAACAAAAACAAAACAATAATCCAAATGCTTAATTTCAAAATATCTTCCCTCGTCAAAATAAGCTATTGTCTTATTGTACACATTGCATCAAAAGAGAACAAGCCCGTTTATTCTATCTTCTTTATGAAGGTTGGAACGGGCTTGTTTTTTACTTATTACTTATTATTTATTTTTTGTTGAGTTTGAAATCAAAATCTTTGAACTCGTCTAGAAGAACAGCTATTTCATTGCCATCAGCATCTCTTGCTGAGCGGTAGCCAACACCGGGAGCATAGCGTACACTTCCTTCTTCTGATTTAAGTTCACCTTCGTCATACATATTGTTTTCATTGGCATCGTTGAAAGCAAAAATACGTAAATTGGCAACACCTAAATTGGCTTTTTGAGGAGGTTTAGGCAATGAAAAAGAATATTTGCCATCACTGACAGTTTGGACTGCTAAGGTGGTGTCATCTTCAATGGTTTCATTGACAGCATTAATTTTTTTCAGTGAAACGTTTACAAAAGCACCAAACAGGGCTACCTTTGTGTTTGAATCAATGGCATCACCACTGACTTTTCCTGAGATACCGCGATCAGCTTCTAGTTTTTGCCCGTCTGGAGTACTAATTTGTGTGGCTGCTGGGCCGCATGCTGATAGGCCTGTGCCTAAGATCATACTGGCAGTTAAAAGTAATGTTAGTTTTTTCATGAGGTGAATTATTCCTTTTGAAGTGTATTTGTGTGTGGGTCCCATTCAAGATAACTTATCAAGACGTAAATTGGGGGACTAAAGTTCATTTGTTTTAACTTTGTTAAGAGTGTTTTAAGTTTTCGTTTTTACAGACAGGATTGCAAGGTTATTTTCTAAGAGAATAATAACCATACTTATAGAGATATTAAAAAGAGGTGTTTCCAGGATGTTTATCCCCTCCAATGATTTAGCCAAGTTAGCCATTGGTGCTGGCCATGCTTTAAGATTAGAACTGTCAGATCAATTGTATTACCCTATTGCTGTTGATTTCCTGAATCCAGCCCAACCTTTATCTGGGGGAAGTGTTGGCAACCGAAGTGGTGGTCCAACGACTTTAATCACCCCTGGAATTGGTGGGAACACTGCAGGATATGCTGCCGATTACTCTGCTTTAAGTGGTGATCCTGTGGCAATGATTCGCACAAAAACGTCTGACGGTATTGTTTTTGAGGCTGCCGACTACACTGGCAAGGGTCTGGTTACGATCGAAGCCCCTGACAGTGGCGGGCAGTATAGTAATATCCCCCGTTATGTTGTGAAGTCAGATGGCATTGTTTACGATGCTTTAGAGATTCGTGGCCAAGATAATGGCACTAACGCTGCTGGTGGTGACTATCAGCATTGGGAGTTTGCTGCCGCCAATGCAGGCTCTGGCTATGGTGCCGGAAACCAATATGACCCCACGACAGCAACAATAGATGCAGCCAATTACCCAACCGTTACCGGAGGGTTTGCCCCCAATCAAATCACACGTGATCACTATGTGCGTCCTGTTGGTTTTATTTCGTTTAGAGCGAAGAGTGGTGCTTCCTCTGGATTTATCCAAGAGCAGTTAACCCGAGCCCAGGGTTCTCTTGATACTTTGAGCCGGTTTTTACGGACCCTACATGATGAGTCTAAAGGGCCTTTTGCGAACTTGGTAATCCGTTAATATTGATTTATAAAAAAGCCCCCTGTTCTTTATTGAGCAGGGGGCTTTTTTATGGGTGGGTGACTTTTTAACGGAAGTTATTAAACACCAAAGGCACATCAATGTCCTCTGTGTCTTTGAAGTGTTGAATTACTTTTTGTAAGTGATCCTTGCTTTTTGATGTGATTCTCACGGCCTCGCCTTGAATAGATGCCTTGGCTATTTTGCTAAATTCGTTGCGCACTTCTTTTGAAATCTTTTTTGCAGTGTCTGTATCCAAAGATTTGACGAGGGTGACTGTTTGCTTGATGCTTCCCCCTAAAGAATGATCAACATCTCCAAACTGAAGGACTTTGGGGCTTATTTTTCTTGCGCTTACACGTTGGCTCAAAGTTTGTCCCATGGCAGAAATTTTCATATCATCTTCTGCTTTTAAAGCAATTTCATCTTCTTTGAGATCAATTTCAAACTTGGTGCCTTTAAAATCGTAACGGTTGCCCAGTTCTTTTTTTACTTGATCTACAGCATTTCTTAGTTCTTGAAAGTCAAACTCACTGACAATATCAAAGGAAAATTCTTTTGCCATTTGAAAGCCATCCTTGTATCTTAATATAATCCACACTTTACCATATTTGTAGGTTTAAGGGTGAAATTAAGGTTTTCCATAGAGCTCTTGATAGATCCAGTAAGAGGTAAATACTTTTTTGACGTACTCTCGGGTTTCTGGATAGGTAATGGATTCGGCTAAGGCGTCGAGGGGGAGCCCTTTAAATTGTTTTTGCCAGCGATAGACTGGGCCTGTTCCTGCATTATAAGAGGCCACAGCAAAGAGGGAATTCCCCTTGAATTTTTCGTGGGTAAAATTGAGGTACCAAGTGCCCATCTGAATATTGTCATTGGCTTCTGTGAGCTCGTACTGATCTAAGGGCAGGTCTTTGGCAATTTGTTCTGCGGTTGAAGGCATGATTTGCATTAATCCAGTGGCCCCTACCCAAGACTTAATATCAGGCTTGTACTGGCTTTCCTGCCAAATTAAGCCTGATACGAGGAAGGGATTCATTTTATATTTCTTGGCTTCACTTTGTATGCGATCGAAAAAAGCGAGTGGAAAGGCTAAGGGGATAAACAAATTGTCTTTATAAGCTAAGTAGCGATAGGTGCTGACTTGTTTATAGTGACTGTTTTTTTTCTGACTAAAAATACCGTTCCAATATTTGTATTGGGGAGCATCCAAAAATGGGGCAATTTCTTTAAAGCTTTTATATTCTTTTAGGTAGACAAGCTCTTCTAAAATAGGTAGCTTGAGGTTTTTTCTCTTGTCATTCAAAAGCCCATCAAAGAGATCTTCATAAGAAGGTAGTTTCAGCTTGGGGGTAGCTTTCATCCCTTTGTATTTTTGGGTGGCGTAAAGATCTTCCCCACCTTTATTGATCACTTTTAGGCGTTCTTTTGCACGGTGAGTATAATAGTCCATTAAAAGACCTTGTGATAAATTTGCGTAAATCTCCTTAGCAGCCTTCCATTTTTCTAGATGCTCTAGACAGCGGGCTTTCCAATATAAAAAGCGAGGCTCTAATTCGTTCCCTTGAAAACTTTTTTCATAGGTTTGAAGTTGAGTCAAAACATTTTCATAGTCTTGATTCAAGTAATGATTCCAAATCACATGCCAAAGGGCTTGAGGTGCTTTACTTGAGGTGGGATCAATATTCAAAAGTTGTTGGAAGGCTGATATACGTTGGCTATTTTTATCCAATAAGTCAAAATTGAGCCCTGTTTCCCAGAGGGCCAAAGCCCGAACCTCTGCATTTTGACTGTACTGTGTTTGTATTTGGTTGAGAGCTTGAATTGCTGGATAATAATTTTTGTTGTTTCTTTGAATTTGGGCGAGATAGACCTTGGCTTTTCCAGCTTCTGTGCTTCCTGGGTAACCTTGGCTCAGGCGCTGAAAAAAGACCTGGGCCTGTCTTTTATATTTGGCTTTGAGGGCGTACTCTCCATGTTTGAGAAGGGCTTGAGGGTGGGTTGCGCTTTCGTAAGTTAACTCTGACGACGCTGTTTGATACATATAGCGCTTATAGGCCATATTGGCCAAGAAGACATGATCACTTGAGGATAGGTCACTTTGCAGTTTTTCTCTGATTTTGTAGATAACTTTACGGCCTTGTGGGTGATCTGGGTGGTTTTTTAAATATGTTTTATAATAGTTTAAAGCGGCAATGGGATTGCTATCCAGGTTATAACTGGCCTGTTGAAGTAAAATTTCTGCTTTGAGTCCCTGAGTGGGTGCCTCTTGTTTAAATTGAGAGTAAAGTTCATTGACTTTTGATTTGTTTTCTTCTGCCTTATAATAATCGATTAAGTGGGTAAACCAAATGGAGCGAAGTTCACTTTTGGGAAACTTAATCAAGAGTTCCTCCAATTGGGCCGGCTGTGTTTTGCGTTTTTCCCATTCAATTAACTCAATTAAGCTCTGCTCTTTGGTTTGTTCTTGTAAGGCCATTAAAGCCTGAGCTGCTTCTTTGGGTTGGGATGTCTTTATTTTCTGTATGAGTCGCCAGTGAGCACGGTCTCTAAAGAAAGGGGGGTGGGGCTTTGACAAGTAGCTTTTCAGCTCTTTAGGTGTGCCACTTAGAACCTGATCCAATTGAGTGTACTCTGCTCTGATTTGCTTTAATATCCGTTTTAGAGTTTGTTGGTGTGGTTTCTTTTTATGGATTAGCTTGAGCTTGCTCAATCCTTGTTCTGGAGATTGGGTATAAAACTGAGTCAAGCCCAATAAAACTTTTGCGTTGGTATTATTGGGCTCTGAGTTCAATAGCTGCTCTAGAATCTTTTCCGCTTTGGGGTAGTTGTTTTTCTCGATTTGGTCTTCTGCTTGGCGTAAGCTTGGGCCACAGCTAATGAGTGTAAAGAGTGTCCCTAAAAGTAATATATGTTTAAATGGCATGGCTTAGTCCAAAAATGTGACGATGGCTGAGGTTAGGAAATAGTTAAAGCAGACAATGAGTAAAATAGAGTGAACCACTGTGGTGTTTGCCGCTTTACCCACACCCAAAGCCCCTCCTTTTACTTTGTAACCATTATAACAACTGATAATGCCGACCAATAGGCCAAAAACAGAGGCCTTAAACATGCCCCCCCAAATATGAGACATTTTGGTAAAACTAAATAGATTGGCAATAAAAACGCCTGAATTTAAACCTTCGAGCCCAATTGCGACAGCGTATCCTCCCACAACCCCACCAAAACAGGCTATAGCATTGATCACTGGAACCATAATTGCTAATGC
This sequence comes from Phascolosoma agassizii, assembly GCA_035593235.1. Lineage (NCBI taxonomy): Eukaryota > Metazoa > Annelida > Sipuncula > Phascolosomatiformes > Phascolosomatidae > Phascolosoma > Phascolosoma agassizii. The sequence goes on along the minus strand of JAVJHY011506225.1, from coordinate 44,294 downwards.
AACCAATTTGGGGATGATCACATATTGAAATGGATTGACAGCCATCACTTCGAGGGCGTCTATTTCTTCTGTTACACGCATTGTTCCAATTTCACCAGCAACAGAACTGCCAGCTTGGGCAGCCACCATAATTCCAACAAGAGTGGGAGATAGCTCCCTGAAGACTGCCACAGCCAATAAACTGCTTAAAAACTGTGTGGCGCCATACTGCTCAAAAACATCCATGCTTTGTAAGGCTGTGACCATTCCTGTTGGAACGACAATGGCAAGAACAGGGAGCAAACATTGGAATCCAATTGCATTCATAGAGCGCAGGGTCTCTCTCCAAAACAAAGGGGGACGGATAAGGGATTTTAATATCTGAATGAAAAACAGTCCCATATCCCCGAGGGTAAAGAGGAGCTTATATATAAGTGACATACTTAAATAATCGGGTTATCAAGGATGTTTTCACCCTCTGTACGGGCTCTGTGTGTAATGATTTGGTGAGTTCCCAATTGCTCAATGCTCAAACGCCCTCGGAGCGCAATTTTATCAGTTCTATTCATACATTCGGTATTGACTTCAATCAACCAGTCATCTAACCCTACTTTGGGAAGAGGCATAATGGCCTGCTCTTGGTTTAGCTGCTGTAAAATACTGAGATCATGGATAATATATTTTGCCATTTCGGAGACAAAAGGCAGGTTTCGAACAAAGTGATCGATGCGGCTTGGAGGCAAAGGGGGTAAAGTGCCGTAATTATGGTAGTCTTTGGCCCAATTGTCTTTTAAGTCGTCGAAAACCTTATCCAAGAGCAAGTAGATGTCGAGAAATCCCCAGTCTACTTTTAAATGCATGCCCAAAGGAGATGAGAATGTGGCGGGCGTGGGCTTAAAGGCATCTTTAAATGCCTGCCCTTTCCAATTGTCATATTTTACAATGGTCATCCAATTGCCGACATTAAAAGGCTCAAAACCTTTGATGTCAGTGACTACTCGGTCTGTGCGCTGGTACAGTTGACGCTTAATCCGAATGGCTGTGGGCTGATTGTTTTGAATTTTGATATCAAAAGAGATGCGGTCATCCCCTGTAACTTCGATGAAAAACAAAGGCATTCTATGTTACCCCACCTTCATAATTCTAGGGGTCACAATGATAATCAGCTCAGTCTCCTCTTCTGAAGTGGTTGTGGCTGAAAATAGGGAGCCAAACAGTGGGAGGTCACCCAAAAATGGCAGTTTGGATTTAGACTGGGTTTTACTTTTCCTCATCATTCCACCAATGATAATTGAGTCTCCGTCTTTGACCCGTAATGTGGTTGTTACTTTGCGGGTGTTTCTCTCTGGGACGGCCTGTTCACCGGCAGAAACACTTTGTCCTCGGGTGCTAATATCAGGTGCAATTTTCATTGTGATAAACCCTTTCTCAGGGTCAATAAAGGGTGTTATGACCACCTTTTCGCCAATATCAATACTTTGTACAGTTTGCACTGTGGCAGTTGCTGTGGCTGTGGTACTGATAACAGGAATTTTTGTGGTTGAGTCAAAGGTTGCCTGAACACCGTGTTGAATTGCCATGCGGGGGTTTGTCAGAATTTTTGCTTGACTGTTTTGAATCAATGCGTTTATCTTTGCATTGAAGTTGGGGGTGAACTCGGCCAATGAGTTGAACGAGATGCCCAAGCCAGATCCTGTATCAGGATTGCCCAAAACTCCGCCGTTGGTTTTAAGGGCATTTGGCCCTGTTGCCCCTCCAGCGGCCCCTCCAGCTCCAACTTTATTATTAAAGCCAGCGCCATATTTTCCTTGTGAAAAACCGTATTGAACACCGAGCTCTTGACTGCCTTGTTTACTGAGTTCAATTAATTTAATCTCAACCATAACTTGAGGAAGGGGTTTGTCAAGTATGGGAACCAACTTATCAGCAATATCAATGGCTTCTTGGCTGCCCATCACAATGAGGGTTGATGTTCTTCCATCCATGATCATTTTGGGTATAGGCTGGATATTACGCATTTTAAATAAAGTCTCAAGATGGTTTTGAATCGTTCCGCCGCCGCCACCTGTGACCGGTGCTCCAACAGCTACGGATGCAGCTTGGTTGTAAATTTTATATGTTTTTATGACTGACGCATCCAGACCGAGGCTACTAATGCGCTCTGGTGTTGCAATCACAATGGTGCTATACATTCTGCGCCCAACCAAACCGGTGAGCTTGAGAATAAAAGCAAAGGCTTCGCTTACAGGAACATTGCGCATTTCGATAGCTGGCAAAGAAATATCAGAGCCTTCATCTTCATCAGCATCTTCAGATGCTTCTGCGAGGTAAGCTAAATTTAAATTCACTTTTTGAGCAAGGGCTTTTAGCACTGTTTTGGCAGAGGTTCCTTCAGCTGTGATTAAGTTGGTCAAAGGATCATGCTCTAGTTTGAATGCTTTTCTAATTGTGACGGGATCTGTTGACCCTGCCACAGAAGGGCTTAATACGTTATTTGCTGCCAAAGCAGGAAAAGATGCAAGTACAAAACTGCAAGCCAATCCGAACCTCAAACCTGTTTTCATGGTGTACTTTATTAAATTCATACTCAATTTACTCATCCTCCTCGTCCTCGTCTGTCTCGATTGATAAAATGCCCGTTTGCTGTCCCCGAGACAGGTTTATGGACTTATCCTTGTATAAAATAGATGTTACTAGAATATTGCCTGGTAAGCGTTCGCCCACGTGAATCAGTTCACTATTTCCTTCTACTTCAACAATAGCAACGGGATCTAGGCCCCCATTAATAATGGCTTTTAAAACCAGTCCATCAACCAACCCCGGTGCTGCCGCATTTGGATCCGGGGTTGCATAAACCTTAACTCCTTTGCTTGGAGTATCAGTCATTGGAGGAGGTATAAAGCTCAACTCATCGGGAGAGATCGCTGTTTCCAACTCTGGTAGGTCTGGGGGCACAATGGATTTGAATGGATCGACTCGACCCACAGTCATTTTTGCTTCTCTAAGCACATCTTTCGGTGATGTTGCTGCAATACCGAATGCAGGTAACGGTGTTGGCGTTGGCGTTGGACTCGGTTTCGGAGTTGGCTTTGGTGTTGCCTTCGGAGGTGTTGGTGCCTTACTCTCTTGTCCTGATGGACTCGGATTTGGCTTCCCACTTGGTCTGCTGTTGACACTGGCTATAGGTGTGGGATTCACTGCAATGACAATATCTTCTTCTAAAGAGTTTGAATAGAATAATAGGGCTGAGGCCCCACTAAGCAGGAGCGCAATAAAATAAGCGTGGATCATCATTTACTTTCCTCCCCCGTCCAAAAGAAACGCTTTCACTTTAAATGTTACATTGACAGGGGTATAAAGTGATTCATCATTCTCTACTGGAATAAGTGAAAGGTTTTCAAAACTTAAGGTTCTCTCATAACTTTCATAATCAGTAAGCAGCTTAATAAAGTCTGGATATGAAATGTTCGAGATCTTAATACTGACAGGCAATTGCTTTAATTGTTTGGCGGTATCTGAACCAGCAGCATCTTGCATAGATGCTGGTAGGCTGGCTGAAACAAGCCCAGAGGGTTTAAACGAGTTTAAAAAAGCACCATTTCCATAGAGGGCTTCATTCTCTGTGATATTTTCTAAATCAAGCATTAGGGCTGCCACATTGGGCGACGTAGGTATTTTGCGACGCAAAATGGCCAGGCGGCCCTCAATCTCTTTTAACTTACGTTTTAGTTCAGGAAGCTTTTTAACTTGCATCTCTTTTGTTTCGATGTCTTCTTCCTGTTTAACGATTTCGTCATTGAGAACCTGAAGCTCTTCCCATTGTGGGTAAATTTGATAATACCCTATTCCACCGAGAACAAGTAAAGCAACAACTGCGCCAGCAATAAGCTTCTGGTTAAAAGTAATATTATCCGTATTTATTTTTCGACCAAATATTTCGGTTTCTGCCATGATATTATTCTGCTTTCACCTTACATGTGATTGTAAAGCTGGTTAACGATTCTGTTTTTGTACTGGATTTAAGCTGTACATTTGTAAGCATTTTCGAACTTTGTAAACTGCTCAAGTACAAGGCGACAGTACGGTGATCTGGTGCCGATCCTACGAGTGTAAACGTACCACTCGAGCTGATTTTTAAATTGTTGATTTTGGTTGAAAGCGGCATTAAAGTCCGCACCTCTTCCAAAAGGTAAGACCAGCGGTAGGTGTCACCAGTAACATGAATTAGGATTTTCTCTTCCATGATCATGTTTTTCTCTTTTTTCTCAAGGCTTGCGATCTCTTTGAGATCCTTTGCTAAGCTTTTGAGTTTTGCCTCATTCTTTATCTTTGTTTCTTTGGCATCGGCAACCCAACTGCCAACAGTTGTGTTGGCTAAAAATACAATGATAAGGGCTCCTAATATCATGCCAGCACAGGCAATCCACCCTTTGTCAATGGGAAGATTTCCTTTGCGGCTAAGGGCTTCTTTTCTTTCGGCCCCAAGAAGGTTAATTCCTATTTTAGTCAACTGTCTTCGATTCCTCTCCGTGCAAGTCCAATAGCTGTTGCAAACAGAGTTGCATTTTCATTTAAGTACTCTGCTGAGAACAGGTTTTCATCAAATGATAAATACTTTATTGGATTGCTTAATTCTACATCAATTCCCAATGAGTGTGAGAAAAAATGGTCTAGATTTTTTAGTTTTGCGCCGCGATCTGATAAGACCAATTGTTGGATCCGAGCGTCTTCTTGTTGAGATTGGTGAAAGTACTCAATTGACTTTTGAATTTCGTTGGTCAGATCTTTCAGTAAGGGACGGACCTCAGAGGCAGCCTGTTCTAACATGTGGTCTTCAAACTCTTCATCCCCTGCAATGGGAATAACCAAGCGATCAAAGAGCTCAATGGCTTCTTCGAGCTCGATCCCCATATTGCTTGCAATGACTTCGATAAAGGTACTGCTTCCAAGAGGGATACTTCTTGAAAAAAGAGGGGAACCATTTCTGACTACATTTAAGTCTGTTGTTTCGCTGCGGATCAAAATGAGCACAGCCAATTGATCGTCCCCAACTTCTTCTTCAGGGCCTGTTAAGGCACGCATCACAGCAAAGGAAGCTACATCAACAGCAACCAGTTGAAGTTCAGCCAGGGCAAAGGTTTCAATATAGGTGTCAATCAATTGTTTTTGAGCTGTGACCAAGAGAACATCATACTTCTGCATGCCCTCATCTTCTACGGTACCTGTGACTTGATAATCAATGTAAACGTCTTGTATTGGGAAAGGGATATAGCGCTCTGCGTCATGCATGACAACTTCTTTGAGCTCTTTCTCAGGAATAGCCGGAAATTTAATTCTAGGACGGATAATGGCCGCTTGACCAGAAACTGCTGTGATGACTTTGTGTGCTGTAATATCATGGTTGTCCATGATTTCTCGGATCTTATCCGCAACACGAGATGGATCTACTACTTCACCATCTCTGACCGCATTTTCAGGTGTTGGGGCCATGGCCAACTTTTTAAGCTCAATACCACCTTCTTGTCCTTTTATTGGGGCCAGTTCGACCACAATAATAGACTCATTCGATATATCGATACCAATAGGGGGGGCTTTAGAAAACATGTTTTTAAAGGTACCGGCCAAATTATTGGTGCTAATTTCTTTTCCAAAGAGTTTCATGCTACAACCTATTTACAATACCTTCATTTAAATCCATTTTTAAGTACGGGTGACTTACGCTAAATACATAATTGACCTAATATACCATGTCCATAGATTTTCACCAACAGACAAAGCTAAAAAGCCTCCCAATACCAAAGAGGGCCCAAAAGGAAACGGTTTGCTATCACGTCGGACCAAAAGCAACACTATGCCGATTACTGACCCTAAGATAAACGCAAAAATCAAAGCCGCAAACAATGACTTGGCCCCTAACCAGGCGCCCAGCATCATTGCCAACTTGGCATCTCCCCCACCCATGCCTTCTTTTTTTAGAAGCCAAATACTGAGGAAAATAACTGTTTCGAAAAAAACAAAAGCAGCTAAAATACCCGTAAGTGAGGAGAATGTATTTCCTTTAGTCATATTATATACGATACCCAAGAAAACACTTGGGTATGTTATCACATTGAAGATAAATTGGTAATCATAATCGATCCAGAAAATGACCCACAAAGCAGATATGAAATAAAGCAGCCAAAGGAGTTCCAAGGTGTTTTGAGATAGCCACAAAGCATATAAAAATAAGCAGCCTGTAAGGAGTTCATTTAATGCATATCGAAAACTATAAGGGGTTTTACAGTTGCGGCAACGTCCTTTGAGTATGAACCAACTTAGCACAGGTATATTGTCATAAAACCGGATCGGTTTATTGCACCCGCCACATTGTGAGGGGGGAAAGCTTAATCCCTTTAGGATCTTAAGGGCCTCTTTGGGAAACTCAATAATAAAATAGGCAAAACTCCAGAATATATCAAGTGCGATATATTTAAGGGCCCAGAGAAACCGTTTGAAAAAATGATTTGGAATCTCATCTTCACCTTCCTCGTCTTCTGTATACCCAGCGAGCAAGATGGTTGGGGTTCTGTAAATAACAACGTTTAAAAAACTACCTATGGTGAGGCCGAGTAAAAAAACATAACTGGCCCAGAGAGGGTAAGGTATTTTTTCGATCATCACTTATTGTTATCCTTTTTAGTTTATGAAAAACACCTTTGGTGATCAAAGGTATTCAAATTTGAGTTCATTATACGTTAGATTTGCGAGACAAAATGAAATAGACAGACAGTGGCTTGGCTATTTTGTGGCAAAGGATCTCTCCAGTGTAAAAACCGGGCACCGGGATAAAGAACGCCACTTCCTATTTCGAGACAAACAGGAAATGTTCCGTGCTCTGTTTTGATCCATAATGGCCAAGGAGATGATTCTGTTTTGGATTTTGAAGTATCTATCGGCAGTGATATGTTCCACTCACAGGCGCTGTGGTCTTTATGAGGTGCCATACCTGTTTTTTTATAGTAGGCAATATAATTGTAAGACGAAACCAAAGGCAGAGGCAGTATGGGAGAGACTGCTTTTATGAGTTGGGTTTGTATATATTCTGCGATAGGATGATCACGAATATACTGTCTTTCAACCCGATGGTTTTTTTGCCATTTCACCGAGGGGGACTCTTGCAGTTCTTTAAAAAAAATCTGGAGGGATCTTTGCTGCTGTGGGGGGATGAGTTTTCTGAAAGTTAAAAAACCAGGTTGAATTAAGTTGTCTCTGAAAGTTTGAATGCGTTGTAGATGTGCAGCTTTGTACTCTTCCTGAGTTGAGCTGAGAAGAACTCCCTCATCAATCAATGGATTCAGTTGGGAGTCCTCCAAGTCTTTTATTTTTGATGGGTTTTTAATCAAAGATAAAATGTCGTCTGAGGGTTGATAAGGCCAGTACATATTATAAATGGGATGCCGAACCCAAAGAGTGCCTTGCCCTTCTTTGAAGGTGGATGCAAATTTAGGGGGAATAAATGAAGGGAGTTGGGCCGATGTCTGCAAGTGACAGTTTGGGTTAAGGTAGAGCGAGTTTTTTCGTGTTCGTTTTATTTGATTGTCTGATAAAAGCTCAAGAGGGCAATGATATATTGAGTTCATACTTCCAATTATAAAGCTTAAGTGTGGGTGAAAGTGAAAAAGAAAAACTTGAGAGCGGTCGGTGACCATGGTGAGCAAATGGCTTTGACCTTTTTATTAGGCAAATCATACGTTTTGGTGACGTCCAATTACCGCTGTAAACAGGGCGAGCTTGATTTGGTGATGCGTGACGGAGATAGCCTTGTCTTTATTGAGGTTAAGTATCGAAAAAGCCTCTCTTTTGGCTCTCCTTTAGAGGCTATCACACTTAAAAAACAAGCTAAACTATTGGATATTGCACGTTACTACCTTTATACTCAACCTTATGATGGCCCGATTCGCTTTGACGTGGTTGGCATCATAGATCAAAAAGACCGAACACAAATTGAACATATTCAAAATGTCATTGTGTCATAGAGTCTAGGTTAAGTTATGATGAATACGACTTTGCCCTTAGAAATAATAAGATGCACAGTAATTGAAAGAGGAAACATGATGTTTAAAAAGGCTTTTTTAGGAATTGCACTTATCTCAACCAGTTTGGCTCCCATGAATGCTTGGGCTTTGCCTCAGAGCATGACGATGACCACCGAAATGGTTTCCAATGAAGGAGGCCGAAATATTAAAGCCACAGCCAAGGTGTGGTACTTAAATATGAAGATGCGCTCTGAAGTGAGCAGCTCTATGAGTATGAAGTCTAAAACATCTTCTAGTCCTGTCAGAGTCAATAATAAAGCTGTGATCATTATGGACTTGAAAAAGAAAGTAGCTTATATGCTTGAGGCGAAAAGTAAGACTGCCTTAAAAGTGGATACAGCTCAAATTTCAAAACTATCGGGTGCAAAAGGTGGCGGTGGTGCCGCAAACTTTATGGATCCCACATTTTTTACAGATTCTAGCAAAATGCAAACTGAGCTCAAAAAGCAGGGCGCAAAAAAAGTTGGCAAAGCAAAAATACTAGGCCACACTTGTACCATTTGGGAAATTAAGAAAAATAATGTTAAGGTGCCGACTAAAAAGGGGTCTATCACAGAGAATGTGCGTGTAAAGATGTGGTTGGCCGATAAGATCGCAATTCCCTTACAGGTTGAGTTCTATAGCAACAAACGGGGTAAGGTGGCTTCATTGAAAACAAAAAAAATTCAGTTGAATGTGCCAATGAGTTCAAGTTTGTTTAAAGTTCCCGGTGGTTATAAAGTGACCAATTTAATGGATATGTTTAAAACACCTTAAGTTTTAAACTGGATCTGATGTCTCTTGGGTTGGATTAAGGTTTTCATCCAATTGTTTATTCAGATGAATGACAAACTGGGTCGTTGCAGCTGTGGTTAAGCTCAGGGCTGCAACAGTACTTGCTGTTGATACGATCCAATGCCCTAAAGGTTTATATTGGTTCCTTAAAAGTAAGCTGCTTCCCAATACACCCAAACCCAGGGAGAGGTTGCGCATTTTTTTTAGGCGTTTAACAAGGGCCTTAACTTCTGGTGTGGATGGTTTATACTTGGGGGACGAGTGCATCTGGATGATGTTGCTTTTCTTGGATTGAGATGACATAAGGCATCCTTTCTTAAATAGCCTGTCTGATGGCCACTTGGTTTTATATCATATTAAATCTTGAGGGTGAGTGTAAATAGTGCGTTACGTTTTTTTATCTCGAATACAGAGAGAGTTTAACGGTGACTCTATTCATAATGAGCCTTTGGGTGGCACTCAAAGCGCTATGATTTACTTAGCCCGAGAATTGGCTCTATTAGGGCATGAGGTCTCTGTTTTTTGTCAGGGAGATTCCGCTCATGTGGATGGGGTTTTTTACAGACAAGTGAGTCAATTGGCCCGGTTTGCCCGTCAAAACCCCATTGATGTTTTTGTTTCCGTTGCTGATGAGCAGGTTTTGAAACTAAATATTCCTGCGAAAGCCACCCTTTGGTGGTCTCATAACGACTATTGTTACCTTTGGGATGAGTTACCCGATTTGAGAGCTGATTATGCCCATTTACTGAGCACGCGGGCTGATAAGCTTGTGGCCGTAAGTGAATGGCAGGCTCATAAATTATCTCAGGTGTTTAAAATTCCTTTGGAACACTTCTTCATCACCCGGAATGGGGTTCATTGGCCTTATTTTGAGCCGGCAGTTGAACGGAATAGCCCTGTCCGCTTAATTTACACCAGTGTTCCTGATCGTGGTTTAGACCTGCTATTAGACTTCTTCCCTTTGATTCAAGCCCAAGTGCCTCAAGTGGAGTTGCATATCTATTCGAGTTTTACGGTATGGGGTAAGAGCCAAGAGTGGAACCAAGTCAAAGCAGGGGCTTTATATGCAAAAGCCAATGCCATGCCTCAGGTGTTTTTACAGGCTCCCCTGCCCCATATCGAATTGGTTAAGGTACTTAAAGAGTCGAGCTTAATGGTGTATCCCAACCACGCAGCCCTACCCCTTGATGAAAGCGGTTTTTGGGCCGAAACCTCATGCATTTCGGCTCTGGAAGCCCAAGCTGCTGGTTTGCCCGTGATAAGCAGTGCCCGAGGTGCCCTGACCGAAACCATTGTAGATCAAAAGTCCGGTATTTTAATTTCGGGAGACCCCTATTCAGAAGCCTATAAAAATAGCTTTATAGAGGCCACAGTGGATTTACTTCAGAATCCCCAACGTCTTAAGTTGATGTCCGAGTGTGCACGGCAGCGAGTTCAGGATAAATATACTTGGGCCCAGATAGCAAAAGAGTGGAGCGATTACTTTGGGGTTGGCTTCCAATCAACACGCTATAGAGAGCCCGTTTTGAAATCAGTTTTTAAAAGCCCCAAAATATCAATTATTATTCCCACTTATAACCGGGCACGCAATTTAAAAAATTGTTTAAGTTCATTGGTCACTCAGGATTTTAAAGCGTTTGAGGTCATTGTTTGTGATGATGGCTCTGATGATGAAACCCGTGAGGTCGCTTTATCTTTTCAAGCTGAGTTAAATTTACGCTATCGCTTTCAAGATAACTTGGGGTTTCGGGCGGCTGAAGCCAGAAACATGGGCGTGCGCTTGGCTCGGGCTAAGCTTTTGGTTTTCTTGGACAGTGATTTGGTTGTTCCCACAAGTTTTTTAAGTGCTCACTTCGAAGCCCATCAAAAACATTCTCAAGTTGTGGTTAACAGTTTTGTGTATCGCATGCAGGTTCAAGACGATACTGATTTAGGGCTGCCTCCAGCAGAGTATATTGAAAAACACCATGACAAATTAAAGCCTGACAGTCGGACCCGTTATCAATTATTTAAGAGACGGACACCCATTGAGGAAACCTATTTCTTAGATAGCAATGCCATGTCAATTCTTAAAGTGGATTTGGCCAAGGTCGGTGGGTTTGATGGGGCTTTTGTGGGGTGGGGGCATGAAGACACTGAGCTGGGCTATCGCTTGCCCAATTATGGTTTTAAATTATTATTGATTAAGGACAAGGCTATTGCTTACCATCAGTACCATTATGTTTCTGAATCCAAAGACAATGAAATGGCTGAAAACTGGACACGTTTAATAAATAAACATGATTTAGAGAGCTGGTATCACCCTTTATGGGATTTGGCTATTGAAGGAAATGTGAGCATTGTAGGTGAGACCCGATTATTATCTCGTTTTACTCAGGCCCATTGGAACTTGAAAACAGGTGATTTGGCCCCCATCTCCAATTTGCATTTTCAAATTCAAGTGGAGGGGGATGTTGTCACTGAGATCATCCCTTTTAAATCATGAGTGTTTATCAAGCCGACCTGCCCGTGGGCACGAAGGTTTATTTCAAAGGGCCAGTAGAACCACTGAAATCTATGGCTGTTCTGAAAGTAAATGAGAACTTGTGGTGTGTTAAAGCAGTTCCACGCTCTTCATTAAGGCCGTATAAAGCAGAATTAAAGGCCCAATTTATACGTAAGGCCAATCAGGTGGACCTTCGGCGTTTGGGTGAGCAGAAGCTTAAATCAGATAAGGCCCTACAATTGGCTTTGAAACAGGCCTTGACTCTGGGCTTGAGTATGCGGGTATCCCGTGCGATTGTTAGCTTTGATGAGAGGCAGCTCTTTCTTTATTTTACAGCGTCTCAACGGATTGATTTTCGCTTTTTACTGAAAGGGCTTCGTTCAAAGCTGCCTTATCAGATTGCGCTTAGGCAGTTGAGTGCACGCTCTGAGAGTGCTTTTTTTGGAGGCTTAGGCTCTTGTGGGCGAGAATTGTGTTGCAGTACTTTTTTTAATGACTTTGATAACTTGACTATCGAGTTGGCAAAGGATCAGGCTTTGCCTCCGAATCCCGCTCGGCTTTCTGGAAATTGTGGGCGTTTGAAATGCTGTTTAAAATATGAGTTGGATTATTATCTCTTTATGAAGGAGCAAATGCCTCCTTTGGGAGCCCAGGTTAAAGTGGGGGAGTTACAAGGGAAGGTTGTTCAGCACTATATTTTAGACAATAGCATTGATATTTTGTCTAAAGGAAAGTGTTCAAAGGTGATTTTGGGCTCTTCAAAATGGTCTCTTGTGTAAATGTTAAGTGAGGTAGGCATATGAGCTATAGTCAGTTGGTTGCTAAAAAATCATTGATTCCTAAAATGATTGATTTGGTTACTTTAGATAATTGGTTTCAAAATTCAGATTCATTAGAGGCTTTGTTACAACAGGCCAGGTTTAGTTTTGACTGTGTTGAGGAGCAAGTTGGGCAACTTGAGTACTTGAAAATTGCAAACCAAGCGGAGCAATTGGCAACAGATCTGGTCATGGACTTATCCTATGGTGATTTGCTCCAATTGCTCTGTGAAAACCCTTGGCTAATCAGCACTGAGGCAGAAATTGAGTTAATGCATATATTTCAAGAGAAACTAGGCAAAGTCACGGTGGCCTCTTTAATTGCCGTTGTGATTTGCGAGCATATTTATGCAGAACTGATCAGTGCAATAGAGTGTATTGTTTAGTTTTGATCAGGCATTGCTCATTGGGTTCATAAACCCAAGCATTTGGCTGAGTAAGAATTTTCTCCAGTTTGGAATCGCAGCCAGCATGACTTTGCCGGTACCCTGATAGGTGCTGACTAAAAACTCACCTGATGTGGCTGCGCCAAAAAGTGACTTGGTTGCTTTCTCAACTTTATAAGTGAGATTGCCTTGCCAAGCCACAGCAAATTGTCCGTCAACAACCAATTTATCGTTATTTAACTCGATAATCTCTACTGGGCCTTGAGCCATAATCACAACTTGGCCATTCCCTCTGACTTTTGTCCAAAAGTTAAGTAGACCTTTGCCGCTTAGAAAACTGGTCATGACTTTGTCTCTGTGAACGTCAATTTGAACAGATTCTTCTGAGGCCCAATAGCCTCCTGCTTGAATAATCCATTCTTTTCCTTCAGTTTCGAAAATATGAAATGAAGAAAATGAGGGTTCTAAAAAGACCTCTCCGGTACCTGTGTAGGTGGGTCTGAAAACCGTTTCCCCAGTGACCATTGACTTTAAAAAACCACTTGCAGAGGGTGCTTTGCTTTTCATCTCTACATTGCCAAGCATATAATAAAGTGCCCCAGCTTCAGTGCGTATGGTTTCTTGATTGAGTGTTGCTTTAACTAAATTTAAACCTTCTTTTTCGACGAGTTCAAATTGTGCCATTGGTTGCCATCCTTTGTGTGTTTTATCTAAGCCTGAATATAGTTTAGCTGATATTTTTGTATTTTAAATCAAAATAATGTGGCTTTGAGAAAGGTTAAGTTTTGTTTTCAAGCCATTAAAAAAACCATTAGAAGTTTATAAGTTATTAAATTTTTTGTTAAAGTTCGTAACAAAATCCTTTATTTATTAGTATTAGATTATAGAATGAGTAGGGATAGTTTCAAATTAACTAGTAAAGTGTGTGTGATTGCATGGATGGTCGCGATAAATTAGCGTATATTTTAGAACAAAAAAACCCTTTTCTTATTTTAGATATTGATGAAGATGCAACTTTGAAAGAAGTTCGGACAGCCTATAAAAAATTGGTTAAAGATGTGCATCCAGATCGCTATTCTGACCCTGGATTAAACGCTATGGCCAAAGAGGCCTTTATTATCGTTGGTAAGGCTCACAATGACTTGAAAGATCCTTTGAAGCGCAAAGAGTATGAGCGCCTTCTAAGTAATTTACGCGCTTCCGGAATGGCCCCTAAGAAATCAGCAACCCAGACATCGACATCCACCCGCCCTAAAGCACCTCCTAAACCTGCTGCTAAATCTTCACCTTCCGCTTCTAATAAGCCTTCATCTCCTCCACCTGCAAAGAAGCCAGAGAAAACAGCCGCGGAAAAAAAGCAGGAATTGGCTCAAAAGCACTTTAACGAGGCTGAGGGGTTGGTTAAAAAGAATAAGTTGGATGAAGCCATTAACTCCTATCAAGAGGCCATCCGAGTAAATAACAAAGAAGCCAGATACCATAGTGCCCTCGGCATCGCCTTAGATAAAAAAGGCTGGGGTGGTTATGCCCAAGCTGAGTATAAAGTGGCTTTGCATTTTGATCCAACGGATAAAAGTGCTCTTAAGTTTTATCAGCCCACTGCCGGTGGGGATTCCGTTAAAAAAAACCTAGGTAAAAAACTTTTAACACTGTTTAAGAGTGGAGATAATAAAGTGACCCGCATTGGTGACATTTTAATCAATAAGGGATATTTGAATAAAATCCAACTTAAGGATGCTCTGAAGTTCCAAACCCAAGAGAAAATGCTTTTAGGCGAGATCCTGATTCAAAAGAAATATATTAAACCAGAGCATCTTGCATCGGCCTTAATTGCCCAAAGTGAAACGGTTAACTAATACTATCCCCTGCTTCCTTTGATAGAATGAAGTAAAAAGGAAACACGTTATGAGTAAAAGTCTTTTTATGACCTCAATGGTCACTGTTTTTCTGGTCGCTGGTGGTTTTGTTCTTGGTACATCATTAAGCCGCAATTCCTCGGAGAGCCTTCAGGCAAGCAGTACACACAACGAGAGCAGTCTTTCTTCTCCCAAGCCAACAGATGGGAACACTGTCCTGAGTCATGCTGATGGGCCGATTAAATGGATGTCTTATGATAAAGGACTTGAATTGGCCAAGGCCGAGAATAAGCCCGTGTACGTGGAGTTTTTTGCAACCTGGTGTGGCTATTGTCGCAAAATGGAGCAAGAGGTTTTTTCTGATCAGTCCATTCAGAATACATTGAATAATCAATTTGTTGCGATCCGTGTCACTGAAAGCTCAACTAATAAAGTGGCATTCGAAGGCCGGCAGGTAACTGAAAAAGAACTGACATTGGCCTTGCAGGTCACAGGGTTTCCTACACATTTGTTTCTGGCTGCTGACGGCACTGTGATTGGTAAGCAACCTGGGTATATGGCCTTAGATAATATGCAGGGAATTCTTGGCTTTGTTGAAAGTCAGGCTTATAAAAAAATGGACTATAAAGCCTATCGCGAAAGCAAAAAGAGCTAGGCTTTTTTTAAACGCAAGTAGCGGTGGATTGACATTAAACTGCCCAGTGTTCCCATGAAAATCCCAATGAAAAAGACGATTCCCAAAATAGTGAATAGGGGTTGAATACTGGGCTGTATAGGAATGAATTGGAATATCTTTTTGAGCTGCATGACAGGGAATACACGCCAAAGTATGAGCAGAATACATGCCAGAACAGAGCTTATGAAGCCAAGTATGCTGCCTTCGATTACAAAGGGCAAACGAATAAGCCAAGCGGGTGCACCGAGTAACTGCATGATTTCAATCTCATTTTTCCGGTGGTAGACGGCCAATTGAATGGTATTGATAATAATGGCCAAAGAAGCCATAAATAAAACACCGGTAATTGTAAACCCAATCAACTGTACAGCGTCTTGTATTTGTTTGAGTTGCTCAGCTAATTCCTGATTGTATTTGACCTCTTCAATATGTGCCAAGGCTTTTATTTGGGAGCCGATCTCCTGAATCATATTTAACTGAAAGGTTTCAACTTCAATTACATCGGGAAAAATATTGTTTTTATCAAGCAGGTTGTTCTTAAGGGTGGTGTCAGTTTTCTTCTCTGATAGACCCAACTCTTCTTGCATCATCTTTAGGGCATCGTCTTTGGTGATTTTGACCAGGTTTTTAACCCCTTTGATGCCACCAATGGTTTCAGCAACTTTGTCTATAGACGCTTCATCCTCTAAAAAAACAACAATTTTTAATTGTTGGCTTAACTGACTGGATGCATATTGTAAGTCACTCATGATCAAAAGTAAAAACCCTAAAATACTGAGCGAGACCAACATGGAACTGACAATGACGGTGCTCATGAATTTACTGCGTAAAATATTCTGAATGGCCTGTTTGACGGTAAAGAAAACTTGGTGCATAGAATTTTTTTGAGGGGTAGATGGGTTAGACATGGTTCTTTTCCTTTGTGTCTTGGGTAATGCGCCCATCTTCGAGTCGGATCACTCGTTTTTGTGCATGCTCAATGATCATTGGATCATGGGTTGAGACAATGACTGTCGTACCGGCCCGATGGATTTTAAGCAGAAGCTTGATTATTTTTAAAGAGGCTTCTGGATCTAAATTGCCTGTGGGCTCATCAGCTAAGAGTAAAGGAGGTCGGCTGATAATGGCTCTGGCCAATGATGTGCGTTGTTGCTCTCCACCTGATAAATGTCTTGGAAATGCGTCCCGTGCATGATAAATATCAGTGATTTCAAGTACCCGTTTAATATGTTGTGCCTGATCTTTTTTATGCATGCCTAAGATATCAAGGGCAAAGGCGACATTTTCCCAAACCGTTTTTTGAGGCAGCAGTTTGAAGTCCTGAAAAATAACGCCTATTTTCTGTCTTAATAAAGGAATCTCTTTTGGAGACAGGGTTTTTATATTTTTTCCAAAAACCCAAAGCTCTCCCAAGCTAAGGTTTTCTTCTCTATAGAGCAGTTTTAGAAGGGTTGATTTTCCAGAGCCTGTAGGGCCTGTTAAGAAAGTAAAGCTTTTGGCTGGAATTTCAAGATTGATTTGGCTGAGGGCTTGAGAGCCGTTGCGATAAGTCTTTGATAGGGATTTAAAGTGAATTGTATTTTTACTGTTCATAAAGTACCTTCAATACAAATTTAGGTAGGGCTAGCATACGGATGCAGCGACTGGGCTGTTGCTTCAGACGGTATAGCCATTCTAAATGTGATTTCTGCATCCAAAGGGGGGCCCGCTTAAGTTGCCCTGATAACACATCAAAAGAACCGCCCACACCGACAATAAGAGGGATGTTAAGGCTGGCCTTGTGTTTTCTTATCCACTCTTCTTGTTTGGGGACACCCAGGGAAACAAATAAAATATCAGGTTCGGCCTGGCGAATGTGCTCTAAAATTTTAGGCAGTTCACTTTCCTCAAAATAGCCATTTTGTCTTCCCACAATCAAGGGGGAGTTGAACTCATCAAAACGCGATTCTAAGGCATTTAATGTATTTTCAGAACTGCCCAAAAGGTATATTTTTAATGACTTTTCTTGTGATTGTCTGAATAGGGATTCAACCAACTCAACCCCAGGCATCCGCTTTACAGGGACCCCCTGATGCTTGAGCCCCCATACGACCCCAATACCATCAGGAATGATGATATCAGCCTCTGTCAGTATTTGATTGAACTCAGTGTTTTGGGTTGCCATATAAGCCATTTCAGCGTTCATTGTGACCAAGTGGGTGGTTTTACCCTTATTGTGGCAATGCGCTATGAGAGCGCTCTCTAGTGATATTGAAGAGCAGCAATCCACGGATATATTTAAGAGTTGGGTTGTTGGCCACGTTTTTTTAATTGTCATGATGAATCCCCAACAAGTTTAATGCAATTTGGGTTGCACCGTATACACGGTCTTGTAAATTCGGCACAGTTTTTGTGAGTTTATCTTGTATTTCTTTACGCTCTGTCCAGATTTGAGTTAGGTATTGGTGAAAACTTTGTGAGTCACTTAGAGATGTGACCGAGTCAATATAAGGGTATCCAACACTCTCTGAAAACAGGCGCACTTTGGGGTCATAAACAATGCCTACAGAGGGGACTGACATTCTGGCTGCCATAATCAACGAATGCAAGCGCATGCCGATCATAATATCGCTTAATCCGATAATGCCAAGCATGTCAGTCGGTGAGTAGTCATGGCTTAACACATGAACAGATGGGGTGTGTTCTTTGGGGCGGATGCACATTGAATAGGCTGCTTCTTGGCAGAGCCACCGGTCACTCTGGGGCTGAAAAGGAATGAATAAAACTTGGGCATCATGGGCTAGGGCAAACTGAGAAATGACTGAGGTGAAGCTTTTGAGTTGTTTTTCAAACCAGCTTTTCCAAGGGCGAATGGACACGCCAATAATGGGGCGAGAGGGATCGATGCCCTCTGCTTTTAAATACTCTATAATTTGAGCTTTGGGTGTGGGCTGAAGGGTGAGCACAGGGTCAGCCGTTTGAAATAATTTTTGAGGAGGCATTTTCATGGATCGCAAAGCCCGAACAGATTCTGGATCACGGACAGCAATTTGGGCCACATCTTTAATCAGGTGACGTAATATCCAACGGTTTGCTGGATATTGTATGGGGCCGATGCCTTGGCCAAAAATCATAGTGGGTACTTTCATTAGTTTTGCTAAATAGACCAGTCCACCATAGTAGGGAATGCTTCCAAACCCTGTGACATCCTGAAATAGTCCACCGCCGCCACTAATGAATAAATCACAATGTCTTAAGGCTTTTATGATACTCAAAAGCCCCATTCGGGGAATGGTTTTGGGAGGTGTTGACATATTTTTGTATAAGTTATTTGATGCCAAAACAGAGATCTCTACCTCATAGGGTGCAAAGAGCTGACAGAAGGCATAAAGAATGGCTTCATCGCCTGCATTGTTGAATCCATAATAACCAGAAATAAGAATGCGTTTCAAAGTGGGTACCTATGATTTCCAACCTTTCACTTCGTATACTTTGACCTCTTGGGCCTTGCCTTTAAATACATGCGAGCCTTTTTCAAGTACGCTAACATGTTCTTGTACATATTGGTAAGTGACTTGACTGATCAGCAACTGAGAGCGGAAGGTTTTGTTTAGTTTTTCCAGGTGGGCTGATGTATTGACTGTGTCACCAATGACTGTTATTTCTTTTCTATCGGGATGCCCGATATATCCAACCACTGCTTCGCCTGAATGAATCCCTATTCGAATCCGAAAAGGCTTCCTTTTCTTTGTCATCCATTTGCGTTGGAGTTCTTCCATTTTTTTCTGCATCTCTAAGGCTGTTTTAACAGCATTATAAGCATCTTGTTGGGGTTGATTTTTTCCTATATTACCATAAATAGCCATAAGACCATCGCCCATATATTTATCTAAACTGCCATTGTTTTTAAAGATGATCTCTGTCATTTCTGTAAGGTATTCATTTAAAAGGCCCATGACCCGATCTGGGGGAAGGTTCTCGCTCATTTTTGTAAAGCCTTGAATGTCTGTAAAGATTACTGTGATTAGTTTTCGTTCGTTTTGGATGATTTTTTTTGAGGGTTTATGTTCAAGTAGCTCTTCAATTTTCTGTTGGGGCAGGTAGCGTTTGAACTCCGTTATAAAATCACTCGAAGGAGATATGGACTTGATTTTGGGGAGGTAAATGAGGCTGTTAATTCCTAAGCACAGTCCGGGTGATGTGAGGTTCAGCCATAGGTTCCAATGTTGAAAGAGTAAGGTGTTAAGTAAGCTACTCCCAATACAAAGGCTTGCCAAGGCTATCCCTATTCCTCCTTTCCCCAAATAAGGTCCCCAGAAAAAGAGTAATCCACAGGCCAATGAAAAAACCAGGGTAAATAAAATGTTTTCAGGCAAAGGAGCTTGCAGGTAACTTTGATCAATGAGGCTGCTCAGAGCATTTGCATGCATCTCTGAGGGGGAGAGCAGACGCTGTTGTGGGGTTTTGTATTGGGTATCTTGTGGGTCCGAAATGAGAATGATTTTATGCTTTAGCAATGCTGGATTTGATTTTAAGGCCCGCAAAGTATACTGCTTATAATTTTTGTTGGAATAAGAAATATAAATAGTGGGCGGAAACGAGCTTTTGGGATACAGGCTCTTATAGATTTGGTGGCTAAATGAGAGTTGGGTATTGGGAGGCAAATTATTCTGTGTGATAGAAGGCGTTTGGGGGAGATAAGTATATTGAAGAGGGTGTGTTCTCACAGTTTGATCTTGGTCCAGTGGATAGTTTGTATACCCACTCTCAGAGAGGGATAAAAAGTCGGAGGTGTGATTTAAATGGTGTTTGAAGGGAGGGGCATGAGGCAGGAATCGATTGCTTAAAACGATAGGGTAATGGCTTTCGTTTAGGAGTTTATAAAGCAGAGGGGCTTGCGATGCGTATAAATCAGGGGTATCAAGCCCTAACAGTTTGATGTGTTTTTTAGGGAGGTCGTTATTTAGAAAGTCGAGAGCTTCTTTAAATTCTTGGGGCTGTATTGAAAGCAAAATCAAGTCAGTGTGAGGGGATGGTGAGGGTCTGAAAAAATATCTGAGATCATATAGCTTTGTTTCAAACTGAGATAATCCGGGGATATAAGCGGCACTAAAAAAACTGAATAAGCCAATAAGAACGGGCAGAACACCATAAAAGAGAAATAGCCTAAGCATTAGCCTTGAGCGCTCTTAAGGGCGTCTATGATTTCTTCTAGTTTGGCACTTCGTGAGGCCTTGAATAAAACCTGATCTCCTGAGTTTAAATGTTGAGGCAATGTGTTGACCGCGGCTGTATTTGAGTCGAAAAACACAGATTTACCTTGATAGTAATCTAGGATTGTTTTGGCTTGGGTGCCAACCACACAGAGCAAATCCAATTTGAGTGAGTTACAATATTTCCCAAGCTCTTGATGGTAGTGGGACTCCTTTTTTCCAAGTTCACCCATATAGCCTAAAACAGCAACGCGCCTTTGACTTTGAGTGTGAGAAAAAACGTCTAAAGAAGCCCGCATAGAATCTGGATTTGCATTATAGGCATCGTTAATGAGAGTGATATTATTCCCTAAAGGAATGATCTCTGAACGCCCAAAAATAGATGGCAACTCAATATTGAGCACAGGACTTATATCGCTTTTGAGTTGAGAGAGTACGGCGAAACAATTTAAAAAATTGATGGCTTGATGACACCCTTTTAGGTTGAGTGTGGCCTGATACTCTTTTCCTGCTTGTGAAAAGCGAAGGTGTTGTCCCTCAAGCTGATCTTCTTGTGTGAGCAAATGAATATGTGTTTGTGGCCCTAACCCTGTTGAAATAATGTTTAAACCTTGGGTTTTGTTTGCCAAGTTTTTCAGGTGGGGATCTGATGGGTTAATAATCAAGGTGCCCTGATGCTTTTTTAAATAATCAGCTAATTCCCACTTGGCTTGAGCCACATTTTCGATCGTGCCCAACTCACTTAAATGGACCGGGCCTATATTTGAAATGATTCCTATTTGAGGCCGACCAATTTCGGCCAGCTCTTGAATTTGCTTTAAGCCCCGCATTCCCATTTCTAAGATGCAGATCTCATGTTCTTCTTCCAATTGTAAGAGCGTCAAGGGAACGCCAATTTCATTATTAAAATTGGCTTGGGTTTTATGAACTTTAAAATAGGGTGATAGCAGCTGGTAAAGTATTTCTTTTGTGGATGTTTTTCCTGAGCTTCCTGTAATGCCAATGACAATGGGTGCCACTTTTGTTCTCCACAAACGTCCGATGGCTTGGTAGGCTTTTAGAGTGTTCTCCACAATGACAAGGGGTTTGGTTTTAAGTTGTTCTTGGTGAGACTCGAAAAAATGACGCTCACAGAGGGCAAAGGGACAGCCTAATTCGAGTGCTTGAGTTAAAAATGCATGCCCGTCAAAATGTTCACCTTTTAAAGGAATAAATACATTGCGAGAGTGCAGGGTTCGACTGTCTGTGCTCACCTGCTTGGGGTGGAATGAATCTGATGAAAATAGGTCTGTATCGGCTTTTCCCTGAGTGGTATCAAGGAGTTCTTGTATTGAAATAAGCATAATTTAAAATTCCATGTGACCTATCAAAGTTAAGGCTTTTTTTTCTTAGAAAATAGATTGCTAAAAAAACCTTGCTTTTTCTTTGGTTTACTTTCAGATTTATAATGGATTTTTGCTATTTGATTTTGAGGGTCGAGAACCAAGGCCTGTTTAAAAGAAGCCTGAGACATTCCGTCCCATCCTTTGCGCTGGTAAGCCAGACCCAACTCACAATGGTAAACACTTTTGCTGGGGTTGAGCTCAATAGAGCGGTTCAATAGTGAAATGCCCTCATCAATGTTATTTCGCTTCATTTGTATTTTTGCTGCGTTGAGGTTGTCTTCAGCCTGCTTCTTCTTGATGACCTCTGCATCAGAACCCTCTTTTTTCTTGGATTTTGAGGGGGATGTTTTTGCTTCTCCCTTTTGCTGAGATTCAGTATCCTCTTCAATGGGGCTGTCAATATGGTCATGTAGAAGCCGGCGGGTATCTAAATACTGGTTGCGTTTGGTTTCATTCCCCAAAATATCATAGGCTTGACTTATTTCTGAAAACTTAACCTTTGCACTCTCCTGTTCTGGTGAGTTGGCTGGATAACGGTCAGGGTGATACTTTTTGGCTAGGTTTTTATAAGCTTGTTTCAGCTCGTTTTTTTCAGCATTTTTGGAAACGCCTAATACACCAAAAAGGTCGATGCGCCAAATATTGTCATCATTAAGATTATCCAACATGTTAGTATGTTTTGCCTTATTTTTATTAGTTTAGTATAGATGATGGTATTTAAGGGGGCAATTGCCCCCTTAAATACAAAGCCTCAATACCCTTCGCTTAAACTTTTCCAGATCACACGGTAGTTAATTTCTCGGGTACCCTCTCCCACTTCAGAGACAAACACATCACGGGATAAACGTCCTACAGAATACTCATTCATGCAGCCATAGCCTCCCAGTAAGTGACGGGCTTCGCGGGCAATTTCTTCCGAGATTTGGGCGCAGTAGTTTTTGCAAACAGAGGCCGCTAAGCTGGCATGGGGATCTTCGTCAACCTCAGCGGCAGCTCTCATGAGATAAGTCCAAGCGAGATCGAGTTTTGTTTTCATTTCAGCCATTTTAAACTGGGTGTTTTGAAAATCAGCAATGCGTTTTCCAAATGCTTTTCTTTGGTGGATATATTCAAGGGCACCATTAAAACAGCCCTCAGCAACACCATAACACCAGGCAGCAAATGTGATGCGTCCCTCATTTAAATTGTTAATTAAAAGATCGAGTCCCCCATTTAAAGGCCCTAATAAATGGGCATCTGAAAGGCGGCAGTTCTCAAGGGAGACTAGGGCAGTGTCCGAAGAGTACCAACAGTTTTTATCAAGGGGACTGGTTGTTAGACCTGGGGTACCTTTGGGAACAATAAAGATACTGATTCCTCTTTTTTGAGTGGGGTCAGTTTTTGCGGAAACCAATATATAGTCAGCAATATTGCCATTGGTAATAAAGGTTTTTTCACCATTGAGAACCCAATCATCACCTTCTTTAACAGCACGGGTTCCCAGATTGGTTGCGTCGGATCCTGCGTTGGGCTCGGTGAGTCCAAAAGCCCCGATCATCTCTCCTTCAATAGTGGGCAGAAGATATTTTTCTTTTTGCTCTTCGGAGCCAAATGTGAGCATCTTTGCTCCCAAGCCACAGGCCACAGAGGAGGAAATCGCAAAGCCGGGAAGCACTGCAGATAGTTCTTTGACCCAAATACACATGTCTAAAATATTACCGCCACCGCCGCCAAGTTCTTCCGGGTAACGGATGCCGGGAAAGCCAAGTTCGGCAAACTCTTTATAAAGAGCCACATCAAAAAATTTGTCGTGTTCGTGTTTCTCAGCGACAGGCTCTAGTTTTTCTTTGGCCCAATTGCGCACTGTTTTTAAGATCAACTCTTGTTCTTCATTTAGTTTCCACATGATACCCTCCGAAGGAAAAATCTCTATAGATTATACCAGAGGTTGCCAGATGGATCTGCCCTCTTACTTGACTTTGCCAAGGGAAGGACTAGGGGGATTCAAGGGGTGTTTTGGGCAGATGTTTTCCTCTGAAAAGCCAATAGCTAAAGCCCAAAGCGAAAGCCATGAGCAAAGCACTGGCAAAAAAAGCAATTCCAGGTACTTGATAGGAGCTACTTTGTGCCGTGAATTGACTAAATAATGAGGTTGCCATAAGGGGACCAATAATTCGAGTGACAGTACCCAAGCTTGCCAAAGAGCCCTGAAGTGCGCCCTGCTCTCCTGGTGAGACTTGATTTGAAATAAGACCTTGGGCTGCTGGGCCAGCAATGCCAGCCAAGCTATTTAAGGCGATAATTGGGTAGAGCATCCAACCTTGGGGAGCCAGCCCATAAAGAATCATTGTGATGACCCCGATGCCCAGTCCAATTAGAATTGCTTTTTGCTCTCCCCAGCGGGGCATCAATTTGCGAATGAGTCCCCCTTGAACCAAGGCTGAGAAGAACCCCACCGCCGCCAAAGACATGCCATTTTGAAGTTCACCCCAATGAAATTGATAACTTGTAAATAAGACCCAAGTGCTTTGGACACCTTGTTGGGCCAGGTTGGCCAATAAAAACACAATGCTGAGATAGATCAAGCCTTTAGAACGCCCTAGCATTTTAAAGGCTCCCATGGGATTGGCTTTTTTTAAGGAAAATGGTTGACGTAATGCGGGCTCAAGTGATTCTGGAAGCACAAAATAACCATAAATAAAATTAAGTAAGGTCATGAATGCAGCGGCATAAAATGGGTAGGAGATATGTATGCTGCCCAATAAGCCGCCTATTGCAGGGCCAAAAATAAATCCTAAGCCAAAGGCTGCACCCAATAAACCAAAGTTTTGAGCTCTTTTTTCCGGGGTGCTGATATCGGCGATATAGGCTGTTCCCACTGTAATACTGGACCCTGTGATGCCAGAAATGATTCTGGCAATTAAAAGCCATGAAAAGGTAGGGGCTAGGGCCATAAGTAAATAATCCAGTCCTGAACCAAAGGTCGCAATTAATAGGATGGGACGCCGCCCATAGCGGTCAGACAAACTGCCTAGAATCGGAGCGAAAATAAATTGCATAAAGGCATAGGAGCCCAGTAGGATACCGAAATATTTAGAACCTTGAGACAAGTCTCCCTCAAAAAAATGGGTGACCAATTGGGGGAGTAAAGGAACCACTAGACCAATGCCTAGGATATCTAAAAAGAGGGTGATAAAGATGAACAAGATGCCTGCTTGTCGTGTTTTCAATCTGGCTGTCTCTTTTCATAGTGTGATTTTGGATTTAGTATTATCCCTGATTCGAGCTTCCAATGTAAGCGGATTCAAATACACACTTTTATATAAAATACATTATGGGGTATAGTATATGAAGGTAAGCGATGTAAAGGAATAATATATGCCCATACAGATCTGGAAAGCACTGTCTTTTTTACAAAAAAAATTAACTTTTGTGATACCTCTAATAATGGTTTTTGGTGTCTTTATGGGGACAGTTCCGGGCTTAAAGCCATGGCTTAAGGTCGCGATTATGCCTTTGGCATTTTTAATGGTTTACCCTATGATGATTAACTTACAATTGGAAAAAATGTTCTCTACTGAAGCCGCAAAAACTCAGATTGTGGCTCAAATTCTTAATTTTGGTGTGATACCTTTTATCGCATTTGGCTTGGGTAACTTGTTTTTTCCAACTCAGCCTATGGCTATTTTGGGTTTGTTGCTCATTGCTTTATTGCCTACGAGTGGCATGACGATCTCTTGGACTGGTTTTGCCAAGGGGAATATCAATACTGCCATTCAAATGATGGTGATTGGTCTGGTTTTGGGCTCTGTACTGGCCCCTGTCTATGCCAAGTTCTTAATGGGTGAGGTGATTTACTTTCCCTTGTTTAAAATCTTTAAACAAATTGCTTTGATTGTCTTTATGCCAATGCTTATGGGAATCTTGACAAGAAAAATGATTGTCCGTAAATACGGGCAAGATATTTATGTCAAAGATTTCAAACAAAAATTTCCCATGCTTTCAACCTTGGGTGTGATTGGGATTGTTTTTGTTGCCATTGCACTTAAGGCTGAGCTGATTTTGGCTAACCCGATGATATTGCTCACTTATTTAATGCCTTTAAGTTTGCTTTATACGATTAATTTTGCGCTCTCAACCCTTGTGAGCAAACTTTTCTTTAACAGAGGTGATGGCATTGCTTTGGTTTATGGCACAGTGATGCGCAACTTATCCATTGCCTTAGCGATTGCTGTGATTGTTTTTGGAGACAAGGGGGCTGAAATCTCTATTATTATTGCAATGGCCTATATTATTCAGGTTCAAAGTGCAGCATGGTATGTCAAGTTCACAGAGAAGATATTTGGAGAGCCCGAGGTTGTTTGATTGCCTTTAGCTTCATGCCTATTTAATAAAAAGTAGACATAAAAAAAGCCGGTTGTTAAACCGGCTTTTAATTTTGTGACTGAACAATTTATTTTACCCAATCCTTATGCTTTGCGTCTTTTGCGGTTGCGTCTTCCATCCATCATGCGATCCACTTCAGCAGCTTGCTCGTGTAATACTTTGCGGCGGGCATCCCTAACTTCAACATAGCGAATCTCTTTTTCTTGGTAGCGTTTGCTGGCCTCTAAGATCACGTCTGAAAATCTAGTTGACATAGACTGTTTCTCCTTTTAATAGTGCGTTACATACAATATGCATGCCTGTTTAATAAGACGTAAAAAACATAAAAAAGTTCCATTGTCCACAAATCAGTTAAAATAACTTAAGTATGTCTGACAGAAAATCTATTATGAATCAAGCAGCTTTGGAGCATCCCCAAGGGAGCCTCACTTATCAAGCATTTTCTACTCTTATTGTAAAGCTTTATGAGCTATTAATTCAAGAGGGGTTTGAATCTGGGCAAACTATTGGGTTTATTGTTGAGTCTTCATGGCCCGTCCCAGCCTTTGTTTGGGCCCTTTGGCGTTTGGGATGCTGTCTTCTTCCTATTAATCCTAAAATTCCTTTTTCAGAGTATCAGGGCATCTTTCAAAATCAAGGTGTAAGTCGGGTGATTGTTCTTGATAAACACTGGGTGGAAGGCTCTTCTTTTATTCAGTATAAAGTGTCATCCCTTTATACTAAGGCTTTAAAAATGGATTTGACCCAGCCTGCTTTGGTCACTTGGTGGCAAGATATTCCCGAGGACCAGCCCATTACTTTAATTATGACCTCCGGGAGCACAGGGATACCTAAACTGGCCCAGCATACTTGGGGGAACTATTATTACAGCGCCAAGGGCTCAGAGCAGAATCTTATTTTGTCTCCTGGGGATGGCTGGTTGATGTCTTTGCCTTTGTACCACGTGGGAGGACTGGCCATATTGGTGCGCTGTGCCCTGGCCGGTGCTTGCTTGATAACAGGCAATGCAGATCTTTTTGAGATGATAAAAAACCCCAAACTCACCCATTTATCTTTGGTTTCAACACAGTTGTACCGCTTATTAAAGCTGCCGCATAGTGTGCCATACCTTAAGAAATTGACAGCAATTTTATTGGGGGGGAGTGCAATACCTACTTATTTGATAGAGAAGGCCCATAAGCTAGAACTTAATATTTACCTGAGTTATGGCTCGACTGAAATGAGTTCCCAAATTACTTGCACACCACCAAGGTCCTCTATCTCAGGCTTGTTAACCTCAGGAAAAGTCCTTCAGCATAGAGAGTTGACCGTTCTTTCTGGGGGGGAAATTGCTGTGAGAGGGCAGTGTTTGTTTCAGGGGTATAGAGATGACAAAAGTCTTTTTCTTCCTTTGAATAAAGACGGTTTCTTTTTAACTGGAGACAAGGGACATATTGATCCACAAGGGTATTTGGTGGTGAGTGGGAGAATTGATCATATGTTTATTTCTGGTGGAGAAAATATTCAGCCGGAAGAAATTGAGCGTGTTTTAGGGCGAATGCCTGGGGTCAAAAGGGTTCTGATTGTGCCTGTCCCTCACTCTGAATTTGGATTTCGTCCTCTGGCTTTTATTGACAGTGATAGAGAAGTGAGTCTGTCTGAAATTCATGATTTTATTAAGTCACACTTGCCTTCATACAAATGGCCTGACCGTGTTTTGATTTGGCCAGAATGGGTTTCGAGTGGATTAAAAATAAAGCGACAAGATTTTGTTGACTATGCATTGGCACAGATTCGTTTACTAGATATAGAGTGAAAATAGGCTGTTTTTTTCGGTGAAAACCTGTGATATAATTCCAAAACTTATGTTAATTAGGGAGATCTATAGTCATGGCTAAGATAGATGCGTTTTTCAAATATATGGTTGATAAAGGGGCTTCTGATTTACATATGTCCCCTGAAAATCCGCCGATGGTTCGGATTGGTGGTAATTTAGAGGCCATTCCTTGGGATCGGAAACTCAATGGCGATATTAACCGAAATTTATTATATGAAATTATGGATGATGGCGAACGTGAGCGCTTTGAAAAAAACAAAGATTTAGATTTCGCTTATAGTGTCGATGAGCTTGGTGCACGTTTTCGTGCCAATATTTTTTATGAGCGCAAAGGCATCGGTGGTGTGTTTCGAGTCATTCCCACTAAAATTTTAACCGCAGAAGAACTTGGGTTGCCTGATGTTTTAATCAATAATTTCTGTAAATTACACAAAGGCTTGGTTTTGGTTACCGGTGCAACGGGGAGTGGTAAATCCACCACCTTGGCAGCAATGGTTGATTGGATTAATCGCAATCGCCCGGAGCATATTTTAACGGTAGAGGATCCCATTGAGTTTGTTCACTCTAGTAAAATGGGGCTTGTGAATCAGCGTGAGGTTGGTAAAAATACTCTGTCTTTTGCGAACGCCCTGAAAGCGGCCTTGAGAGAAGATCCTGATATCATTCTGGTCGGTGAGATGCGTGATTTAGAAACCATTGAACTGGCTATTACAGCGGCGGAAACCGGTCACCTTGTGTTCGGTACTCTACACGCCTCTTCAGCTCCCAAAACCATCGATCGCTTGATTGATGCCTTTCCCTCTGAAGCCCAACCTCAAATCAGAGCTATGTTAGGTGACAGTTTAAAAGGGGTTGTTGCCCAACAACTTCTAAAGAAAAAAGGTGGTGGCCGTGTGGGCTGTCATGAAATTTTAGTTGGTACCCCAGCGGTAGCAAACCTTTTGCGTGAGGGGAAAACCTTTCAAATTCCCTCAATCATGCAAACAGGCCGCAAAGAGGGCATGATCACAATGGATGCCT
Organism: Phascolosoma agassizii; assembly: GCA_035593235.1. Taxonomy (NCBI): domain Eukaryota; kingdom Metazoa; phylum Annelida; class Sipuncula; order Phascolosomatiformes; family Phascolosomatidae; genus Phascolosoma; species Phascolosoma agassizii. The sequence continues at coordinate 15,467 of JAVJHY011506225.1, read as the reverse complement.
CGATTGAGCAGCATTTCAAAGATGGCTTGATTACTGTAGAAGAGGCTTACTTGAAAGCGGGAGATAAAAGCCGCTATAAAAGTCTGATGCCGAAAGATGCGGCACTCTAAATTTTACTCTAAAAAAATAGCCCTCAATTTGGGGGCTATTTTTTATAATGGAAGCCTTTTATAATTGTGAAACAGGGGTGACCCATTATGCTTTATTGTTTCCATTTGTTTATTTAGAACTGATCATTTCGCTCATTGTTTTTGTGGGCCTAAGTAAAGTTGTGTTTTGGGGGATGTTATCCTGGCAGTTTCCAGAATGGCGGAAGCTTAAGTTTTACTGGCTTTTACCAGCGGTTTTATTCATGGCCTTGGGGCGTTGTTATTCCTATTACTATATAGAAATGCCATGGGTTCCTGCGGCAAAAGATATGTCTATTACGGTTGCTGGGTTATCTGCTCTTTGCTCTATACTTTTTGATTTTGCGATTGTTTCGTTTCGAAAGCCATTTACAGATGGCCCCGTAAAGGCGATATTACGGGTTTTACTTTTGAACATTCCTTTGATGGTTCCCACTGAATTTATTTTTGCTTTGGCATATCTGAGTGATGGTTGGAGCTGCTGGCAATTATGAGTCTTTGCCTTTGAGGCTGCGGGGAATCTTTGGATCAAAAACAGATGTTTCTGTGGACAAGCCCATCATTTCTTTGTGTTTGAAACAATAGAGTTTGGCTGGTTTTTTGGAGTTCTTTTGAGTGGTTTCTCCGGTGTCATCCAAGATATTTAGAAAGGCAATTTTTTTACGAAAATTGCGTTTGTCAATTTGGCGATTTAGAATCACCTCATAAACACGGCAGAGTTCTGGCAAGGTGAACTTTTCTGGTAACAATTGAAATCCAACGGTTGTGTAGCCCAGTTTATTGCGCAAACGTTCTAAAGCCATCCCAATAATATATTGGTGGTCAAAGGCCAGTGTTGGCAGTTCATAAATAGAATGCCATTCGACCTTGCCAATAGATGAAGAGGGCTTCAGTGTGAAGTTTTTGGAACTGACCAAAGCATAATAGGCTATGGTGATGACCCTTGCCCGAGGATCTCTATCAAGTGCCCCAAATGTATAAAGCTGCTCAAGATAGACAGAGTCTACATTGGTTTTTTCTTTGAGTTTGCTCAAAGCAGCTTCTTCTAAACTTTGTTGCATCTCTACAAACCCACCCGGAAGGGACCACATATTCTCAAACGGTGGGTCTAAACGCTCAATCAATAAAACCTTTAGGTCTTCCTTGATAATGGTGAATAAGACTGTGTCTACAGTCAGTGGTGGGTGTTTATAATCTAAAATATTGTTCAAAATAGTTTTGTCTTGCATTCTTAGTATATTAACAAACAGATCTCCGCATGTCATAATATGATATGTTCAGTGAAAGGATCAAGTATTATCGTGTCAAGCAACTCCAGCAGTGGGCAATCTACATCTGCTAGTAAACATGTTATCTGGCTTTCAGCAGTGCAACCCAATCATTTTGATGAAATTGGGTTTAAAGCGCTCAATTTAAGCGTTGCAAAACGTGTTAGTTTGCCTGTTCCCCCAAGTTTTTGCATTACCACATCAGCTTACCGTTGTTGTCTTGAGGAAATGGGCTTAGATCTTGATAAGCTTCCACAACTGGATCAAGCCACTTTGCTAGAGTATGCCCAAACCATTCAACAGAAACTATACCAAGCCCCCTTGCCTGCGACTGTGCATGCTGAGATTCGAAATGCCTATCGGGATATGATGCGGCAAAATGAATTTCCTCTTGCCTTGCGTCCTTCTTTGCCTTATGCCTCGTCAGTGGATTTTTCTCGCATTTTGCGTCCCATGCTTAATATCAAAGGCATTATTGAGTTTGAGCGGGCATTGAAAATATGTTGGGTATACATGTGGTCAGCAGAGGTTTTGAAATACCGCTTCCAAGATGAGCGTTTAAGCCAGCGTTTTGATGACTTGGCTATTTTGGTTCAGCCCTATTTTGATATTCAGGCTTCTGGGGGGCTCTTAAGCTTTGATTCTCGCAATGGAAAAACGGATCGATTTATGATTGAGTCCTCTTGGGGAGTCAATGAATCGGTGAACCGGGGATGGTACAATCCCGATCATTTTGTTTGGAACAGAAGCACAAAAAAGATTGAAGAGCATCAGTTGGCAAAAAAGACAACCATGCTTAAGGTGGGAGAGCAGAGTGCTTTAGAAGAGATGGCTGTTCCGGCTGATAAACAAGCCACCCCCTCTTTGGGTCGCCAAGATTTGCTTGAGTTGGCCCAAGTGACCGAAAAGCTGGTTGCGGCTTATAAGCGCACTGTTGAATTAGAATGGATTAAAACCCCTCAGAAGCTATATATTTTGCAATTTACACCGACTGAGGCTTATTGTCCTGAACAAACACCAGTGCTTGGTGAGCCAGTACCTGGTGTGGCCAACCAGTATTTTAAACAGGCCTATTCGACTTTGGGATGGTCAGTTCTGCATCCTTTGCTTGAGCGGGCCACACAGAATGTGCTCACGCATTTCTCGATTGATCAGGAGCATATGCCCGAATCTTTTTATATATTGTCTCAAGGTGTGCCCCGTTCCCAAGCCTTTTTTGGCTTGGCTTTAAATGAGGTTCTGAAACTTTGGACTGAAACATGGCAAGACACTTCATTTAAAAACTGGGTACGTTTGGCCAAAGATATTTTTCAATCTCAATGGTATTGGCAAAGTCGGCTTAAGTCTTATTCTAATGATATTCAAGTGTTGTGGGAGCAAGAACTTGTTCCTGCTGATTCTGATGCGCTTTTAGATAAATTGACTTTTTTAGAAGGTGTGATTCAATCTTTTTTAGAGGCAGCCATTTACTGTCGCATTATGGCCGCCGGCTTGAAGCATTTGTTTTCAGAGTTCTATATGCCCCTTATTTGTGGGCTGGAAGGACAGAGTGGCTCTGAGCATTTATGGACTGGTTTAGAAAGTCGACAAACCGAAGCCTATACTGTCCTGGCCCAACTCTTACATCAAATCAAAGAGGATTCAGAACTGGCCACATTATTTAGACAAAAAAGAGGGCGTGATTTACGTTTGGCTTTGGAATCTACAGAAAAGGGTCAGGCTTTTTATCACTCTGTGCTTGAAAAAACAGGTGAGCATGGCTTTATCAGAGCTGTTTTAGATCCATACTTTCCCACTTGGATTGAAGAGCCTGAGTCTGTTTTGGATGTCTTGCATGTGGGCCTTGCTAAAAATCTATCTTTTTGGCAAGAAGACAAACAAGCACAACGTATCCAGTCGACCCTTGAGTTGAGTGAGGGGATTGGTAAGTCTAAGTTGCACAAGCAATTGGGTTTTCAATTTTTTCTGGGAGTGACTCAAAAATACTTGGCCATGCAAGAGGACGAACCCCATTATATTTCGATGTATCAACCTATCTTACGTAGGATCTTACTGGCTTTGTCTAAACATTTGCCTTTAGAAACCGAGAGAGATATTTTCTTTTTGGAGCTGCCTGAAATCAAACAACTCTTGAAATCAACTTTGGATTCGGAGAGCATTCAAAATTGGCATTCTAAAATCAGACTTCGCAAGTATGAGTATAAGTCATACACTCAAAAAGGCCAGTTAAAGCCTGAAAGGGTGTTTAAAGGCCTTAGTGCTTATGGTGGTCAGGCTTTGGGACGTGTGCAATTGGTTTTTAGCTCTGAAGATTTGAAACAAATTCGCCCCGGCGATATTTTGGTTACAGATTATTTCGAGCCTCACTGGCGCTCTATTTGTCCTCATTTGGCTGGTATTATTACTGAATGTGGTGGTGTATTGTCACATGCGGGAACCATGGCCCGTGGCTTTAAAATCCCCAGTATTATGGGCATCAAACAGATTTCTAAATTTTTGAAATCTGGTCAAGTGATTCGAATTGATGCATCTTTGGGTGAGGTTCAAATCTTGCCCTCAGATATATTTAAATAAGTGGGAGTGATTTCTTGTCCTATCCCCGATTAACAGCAATTGGCCTGATGTCAGGCACCTCTTTAGACGGCCTTGATATTTGTTTGGCTGACTTGCATTTGTCTGCCACTTTATCTTTTGATATCAAGGGGTTTCGGACTTATGCCATGCCCGTTTGGCTCAAAGAAAAAATAAAACGCAATCTTTTGCCTGAGCAGAGTTCTGTGCTTGAATTGTGCGAATTGAATTTTGAGTTGGGGGAGTGGTTTGGCGGGCATACAGCCGTTTTTCTTGAAGAACTTGGTGTCTTGCCCTCTGAGGTTGATTTGATTGGCTCTCATGGGCAAACAATGTATCATATCCCACCTGATGGTAAGGCTTTTCCCTCTACTTTACAGTTGGGAGAGCCTGCCGTGATTTCTGCCCGCACTGGTATTACGACTGTGGCTGACTTCCGGACAGCAGATATGGCTTATGGTGGACAGGGGGCCCCCTTGGTTCCTTATATTGATCAGCTCTTATTTCCCCAGCCAGAATCTGGTTTAGCCCTTCAAAATATAGGTGGTATTTCCAATGTAACCTATTTGTCTGGTGATACTGTTCTGGCTTTTGATACGGGGCCTGGGAATATGGTGATGGACCAAGTGGTCTTTGAACTGTCTCAGGGCAAATTGAATTATGACAAAGACGGCAAATGGGCTGCCCAGGGAGCAATTGAACACAGCTTGCTAGAAAAATGGCTTTCTCATGCTTATTTTTCCCAAGTTCCCCCCAAGTCAACGGGACGTGAGGTTTTTGGTGTTGACTATGCCCTGCAGTGTATTCAAGACGGTCTCTCTCAAGGAATGTCTGGTGCGGATATTATTGCGACAGTGACGGCTTTGACAGCCTACTCTATTGCCCGTGCCTATCAAGACAATCTGCCTGATATTCCCCAAGAGATTGTTCTCAGTGGGGGGGGGGCAAATAATCTCACCCTTAAAGCTCAATTAGAGCAGGTCCTGAATCAATCTGTGAAAACCCTTGAGTCTTATGGACTGTCATCGGATGCCCGTGAAGCCTTCGCTTTTGCTTGTTTGGGATACACCTCATTATTAGGGGCGCCCAATAATTTGATGGCTGCCACAGGGGCTTCTCAGAATGTGGTGTCTGGTAAAATAATTCCGGGTGACAATTACTTGGATTTGATGAAAAAGGTATTTTGTCATGTTTAAATTTTCTTTGGGCATCTTTCTTTGTTTTAATCTTTTTTGTTTCACGGCCTTTGCAAAAGAAAGAACGCATTTTGAAACTTTGTACCAGGGCGCCCTGAGTCCACGGAAACAAGCGGGTGTTCAAAAGATAGATTCCCTGGCTGCTTTTAGTCAGCTCTGGATAAAATTAGGAAACCCATCTCAAAATAGGCCAAATATTGATTTTCGCAAAGAATATTTGATTGCTATTTTTGCGGGACAGAAACCCACAGCAGGTTATTCTATCAGGGTGGGTTCACTTGACTTTAATAAGGGTGCCCTTCTCATTCGGGCTGTGCTTCAATCTCCAAAACCAGATCAATTTGTGTCACAAATTGAAACTTCACCTTACCATTTAATTCGGGTGTCAAAGCAATTTCATGCAACCCAACTTAAATTGGAGTGGCGGGCCTCTGACAAAAGTACGGGCAGGCCCCTTAAGATACAAACTGTATCTCGGCTCTCGAACAGTTTGATCACAAAGAAACAGTATGTGGTGGCCCGTGACGACGTGTCATTAAGGCAAATCTGGCGGCGACACCTGGGCTCTTTGGACGGTTTGCCTGCGATTGATTTTCAGCGCCTGATGGTGATGGCTGTGTTCATGGGAAAACAAAAAACAGGGGGATACGATATCGAGATCACTCGCATTATCTCTACCCCCCGAAATTTAGAGGTGTGGGTAAAAGAAACTTATCCCAAAAAAGACTCTATGCTGATTCAAATTTTGACAGCCCCAGCCCATATTGTTATTTTACCCAAATCTTCAAAACCTGTTGTGATTCGTTTTGAAGGTGTTAACTTACATTAACCAAATATTCGGTGGCTGTTTTGAGGTTTTCTTCGGGAACTTCTATTTCTATTCGAATGCGGTAACGCCCTGCTTTTTCAAGCCTTTGAATGGTCCCATCTTGTTTATTGAGCAAGACCAAAGCCCCAAAGGTATTTTTTAATTTTAGGGGGGTTAAAAAGACCGAGGGAAAGGTTCTGTTGTTAATCGATGCCTCAGGATCGTCGATATTGGTAATTTGAAAACGGGCTTTGGGCTCGATACTGCCATTATAAGCAACCCGAACCACAGCAAATCCAACTTGGCTATTTAAGTCCAAGTTATATGTGGTGTTTCCTGGCTTAAATTGAATGACTTTGGGGTCAGTGAGAGTCAGAATATCTTCTGCGTTCTCCCCAAATATTTTAAGCCCTCTGCCTGCCAAGTGAAGGCTTAATATTTCAAGTCGGCTTTGTTGTGCTGGGGTTGCACTCGTTGAGGGGGTTGGCGAGGGTGTGCTGCTTGGTTGTGCACTGGGTTGGGCTGTTGCCACTGGTGATGCGCTAGGCTCTGTGCTGGCGCCACTGCTTGCTTTGGGCTCGGCAGTGGGTTGTGTTTTATCCAGCTCTTTCAGCTCTAAAGTGGCTTGGGTGGTTTCATTGGCTTTGATCTGAACTGTGATATCGGCTGAAGCCAAGGGGGTTGTTTTTTCAAAAGCGGTAATGCTGACTTGGGTCTCTCCTGCCGCTAAGCCATTGATTTGGGTGTCCTGTTCGGTTTTACCTTTGCTAAACGTTACTTTCCGACTTTGCTTGAGGCCCGTTGCTTGGGTAATCTCTATCTCAAAGTGAGTGGTTTGACTGGGGATTGCTTTAAGTTGAAATTGAGAAGAGGCTTGAGGCAATTGAAAGCTAAAGCTGAGGTGGCCTGTTGTGTATGGGGTTGGGGTGCTTTGGCAGGCAGACATTGTGGTCAATAATAAACCAAGTGTGAGTCCGAGTGGGATAATTTTCATAAGATATAACCTTTTTCATTCCCTATTTTATTTCTATTTTAGCCTGTTTTGATTCTCGGGGTAAAGTTTATTTCAAGGCTGAGAGATAATTTTTCCTGTAATACTCATGCGCCCTTGGTTTAATAAAACGCTGTCTAAAACGGCTCTTTGTTGGCTATTTAATTGGGTCATTTGCCTTAAGTAATGATTGAACTGGGCTTTGATCATAGACTTAATCATCGGCAAAGGAATCTTTAAATTGCCTAAGGACACATTATAAATTTTAGGCTGAATATTTTGTTTGTTAAAAATAAGACCGACTTCACCCCCGAGATAGATGGGAGGGCTTTCAGATGTGATGCCAGGCAAACTTCTTAAATAGCTTTTGGGTAAATGTTTGGGCAGCAAAGCCACATTAAATTTAGCGACCCCAGCTTTGATTTTTACCGAAACACCTTTTAAAGCTTTTTTGTATCTTGGATCGATACCTTGATACATTCCGTTATAAACCATGCCAGCCAATTCATTTTCTGAAATGCTGAGTTTGAATGTCTGGTTTGGCGTCTGAGGTACACTTTCTGTGGCTGGTATGTCTTTTAATATAGGTTTTTCTGTTACCGTATTGTGGGCGCTTTCAGTACGCTGGTTTTGAGAGCTTATCGGTGCCTCGGGAGAAGTTACCAGCCTTTGTTTTTGTTTGTTTTCTGGTAGAGAAATGCCCGTTTCTATTTCTCTGACTTGGGTTTTAACCTGATTACCTTGAGGGGTTGCCGAGCTTTGAAGTGAGGGCACATGATTTGGCTGTCTTATCATCTGTTCTTTTTGTACAGAAGATTGAAGTCTTTGATTTAAATTGGCCACTTGAATGGGTTGGGTGATCATCGTTCCCAATTCTTTGGGCTTTTCTGTGGCCGCTCTCATTAAATATTGAGGCAGGAAAAATACCAAGGATGAGGTAATGATAACAACCCCACTGGCGACAATAATAAAATTTCTTTTTTTCATGCGTTAATTCCAACAATATTCATAGCAGATGTATTTTCTTGTCCCATATGGGCATTTTGAATGAGTTGATCAATATGGGCTTCAAGCAATTGCTCTTGCATCATATTATCACGAACCCGAGCGGCTTCTGTGTGGGCTTGTCGGATATGAGCCTGCATTTCTTTTAAGGTGGCTTTGCGCTTGGCTTGGTGGGCTTTGTCTAACGCCTGATCACCGTGGCTTTTAGAAGAGGGTGGGGGTGTTTGTTGACCCAGTAATTTTTTGAACCCTAAAAGTGTTTTTTGTCCCAGGTTTTGACCGGCTATTTGAGTGGGTTGCTCAGGGAGAGATGGGGCCAATCCCAAGTCTGAAATTTGCTCAATCTGCTGAATGCTTTTTTGCACATCAGATTTGAGGGCTTCTAAACCCTCAAGTTGTTGATTCACTTCACCTAGCATGTCATTCAGGGCCGTTCTTGTCTGATCGATATTAAAGCTCAATGAGAGCAACTTGGATTGGATATTTTTAACATCCAGTAGGGTGTTTTTTAGGTCGGTGATCTTAAGGGCCAAGTTTTCTAGTGTTTGATTCGTGCTGGCTTCTTCGGTGGCGATATTGGCGAGAAGCTCTTCAGTTTCTTTAAGATCCTGTTTGAGCTCATCAAGTCGAGGTTGCAATTCGGTTCGAAAAGCTGGATATTGTTCAATCAGGTTTTCTAATGCCGAAATATTGGTCTGTATTTGATGCTTTCTCTTTTGTATGGGGGCGGTTCTTCCCTGTAGTTGAGTCAGAGACTGGGCAAGCTCAGTCTGTTTTTGCGTTGCTTGAGATTCTAGTGAGTTTAATGTTATGACATGTCCACTTACTTTATCTAAAGCTTGATTGACAGTTTCTTTGGCTTGATTTAGGTCCAAGATACGGTCTTTTAGATCTCCCCTGCTATTGAGTAGTTGACTCTCCATATTTCCCAAACGGGTTTCAAGATCCTTTAGTTTTTGACCTTCTTGGATATTTAGAGGGCGATCAGCTTTTAATAAAGACTCATACTCTTTTAAGCTTCCTTGATATTCTGAAGCTTCGATCCCCAAGTTTTTTCGCTGCTCTAATAATTGCAGTTGGGTTTCCTTCATATATTGTTGGGTATTGTTTAGCTCAAGTTGAGTGTTTGTAATTTGCCCTTGGATATCTTTGATATCATTTTTTATCCCGTTAAGATTCTTACTGAGAAAATGAACTAAATTATCACCAGCTTGCCGAATATTTTGATGGTTTAGTAGTGCGGCTCTGTCATCATCAATAGCGGAGCGAATGGCTGGAAGCTCTTTTAAAATGGCCTGTAGATCTCTCATCACCTCACTGGATATGTCCATGCCTTTGAAACCATTTAAAATTTCAATAGTCTGTTCAATGGTGTGTTGGCTTTTGCCTGTTTTAATGTCATTGATAAAGCGGTTAAAAGCCTGTTTGGTTTTCTCTTTTTTCTGATTTATCTGAGAAAATTCATTAAGGCTTTTTCCAATGGCATTTTCAAGACTCTTGAGCTGTTTGTTTTCAAATTGAGTTAGACCATGTACGGTGCTGTCAATGATTTTTGTTTTCGCATTAATTTCTTTTCCGAATTTCATGCTGTTTGCAAGTTCGTTCTGGGCTTTGTTGATAGCCAAGTCAGTGTCGTTAATTTTTTCTGACATTTTTCCGACAGATAACTTCAACTGATTAAAGCGCTCGTTAAGGGCCTCATTTTTGATGGTTCCCTCCATTTTTGTGATCAGATTTTGTGCGAGGTGTTTATTTTTCTTGCTTAAGTCATTGGTCTCTATGAGTTTCTTTATATTCTTACTGGCCTTGTTTTGCAAGTGTGTTAGGTCGGATTGCTGAGCCAGTAAAGTTGTTTTATAGGATGTGAGTTGGGTTTTTGTTGTTGAAATCATCCCTGTCACTTTAGATGTTTTTGCCTGGAGGTGATTTAGGGCCTGTGAGAGTTTCTTTTCTTGTCCCTCGATTTTTGTTAGATGCTTCAAAAATGCCTGCTCAGAGAGCTTTCCTGATGCGTAGTCTTGTTTGCCTGAATCGCGCTGAGATTGGATCTCTTTGAGATTGGCTTCTAGAATGCTTGTGCTTTCTTGATAGCCACTTAGGTCTTTATTTAAACTCTCTAATTCGGCTTGGGTGTTTTTAACTAAGAGGCTTGTATCTTCCAGTATGTCTTCAACTTCTTTGATTGCATTTTTGGTTTCGTTGAGTTCACTGCTTATATTGCCCTTAAGGCTATTTAATTCAGCTATATTCTTTTCTAGATTACTTTGCTGTGTTTGAGTGGATTCAATATTGTCTGAAAAAGTCTTGACCATGTTTTCAATTTCACTGATCTTCGCAAGTTGATCTTGTAATTGATCTGCTGTAAGGCTTTTGTCCTCACTGAGCTTGACTTTGAGATTATTCATTTCAGTTTGTAGGGCTTGAATGTCATTGGGGTTGAGATTTGGGAGTTGTTTTTTCCACTTTTGAATCGCTGTTTGTGCCTCCGAAAGCAGGCTTGAAATGGCTGCTTTTACGGTTTGAAATGGTTCCTCCATGATTTTTGTGAGTGTGCTTGTTTCATTTACAACGGCTTCGCTTTGGGCGATCAGGGTGCCTTGGGCTTTGACTTGGGCTGTTATTTTGAGTAGGCTGCCACTCAGTGTGCTTGCTTTTTCGAAGTGTTTAGATGCGACTCCTTTGGCACTTTGAAGGCTTTTTTTATGACCAGCAAGTTGGGTGTCAAGCTCTTTAATGCTCTCTTGGATATTTGTTAGCAGTTGGGGCTCAATAGGTTGAGACGAGCTCTGTAGTTCCTGAATTCCTTTTTTTGCACTCTGAACAAGGCCAGCCAAAGTTGTTATATTTGTTTGGTATTTTGCCATGCTAGACTTCAGTTTGTTTTGAGCTGCGTCGAGTTTGCTTATATTCCCGTTGTGTTTTAAAGCCAGTCCATTGTGACTGTCTTTAGACGCGTTAAAATCAGACTTGAGTGTTTGAAGCTTTTCTAAGGTCGCTGTATTTTCACCCTCTAAATTGTTGGCTGAAGCGTCAAGGGCATGAAGCTTGATATTCATGCCTTCTAATTGGGCTAGTTTTTGATTTGGATTTTGCTTACTTGTTAAAATACCATTCATTTCTGCAAGTATATTTTGATACTCACCCGTGACACCTTTTAGGTTTTGTCTGAGAGTCAGCATGTCATCATATTGTTTTAACAAGTGGGTCTGGCTTGTCTCTAGGCCCTTTTTGGTTTGTCTTAGCTTCTGGTTGAGGCCTTGAACTTGGGACTGCAAGGGCTTTAATTGGGATTCTATTTTTTGAACTTCAGCCTGTGTGCTGGCCAAGGTTTTGTCCAGTTGGAATTTACTTTGATCGGTTTGTTTAAGTTGATCTTCCGCTTTCTGGATCAATTGACTTAATTTGTCCAGTCGGGCTTGAACCTCTGGGGGATGATCTGCTGATTTGATTAAACCTTGAATTTTTTGCTTGTAGCTCGCGATGCGATCGGTGCTTAAATTAGAGCTCTTTAACTCATTCGAAAGGTCTCTTTCTAAGTCTGAAATCTCTTTTAACAAAGTGTCACTTTTACTAATGGTGGTTTGTACTTCTTTGCTTTGGCGGGTTTCTAAGCTCATGTAGTGGTAAACTCTTTTTGCTGCCTCAGCATGGCCTTTGAATGTCATATTGACCGATTCATCAAGGTTGCCGATGGCATTGAGATCAATATCAAAGAAAGGAAGATTGATACTGGAATCTACCAATTGTTTTAGCAAAACTTTTTTTGTATCGTCCGAAAGTCCTTTTAACTTTTGTGCCGGTAAATTTAGAATATAGTGATAAACAACATCATCTTTACTAAATTGATTCAGTGTTTGGATCATGCTTTTTAATTCAGTTTCATTTTTCGCTGAAAGCAGTACTTTACTGGCCAATAAATCCTGAGCATTTTCTCCCTGATATCTTCTGTTATAAAGTTCGGTAGCAGCCCCTTGAATTGTTCCCAAGATAGAATTATCTGATTGTAGTGTTTTGAGAATTCTGGATTTGTTTGTTGTCGAGAGGGTGCTTAGGTTGGTGTTCTGCTCACTAAATGCAAATTGAATGAGGGTTTCGTCACTGCCAAGCTGTTCTAAGAGCATTATCTTTTGGTTGCTTGACAGGTGGGTATTGTATTTGATTAGCCGTTCTACGACATTTTGTTCTGCATCAGTATAACTGCCAACCCCTGCAAACCCACTTTCTTTGAGGCCTGTGCTGATTTTGCGGATTTCTGCAGAGTTCAGATTGAGGCTTTTTAGTTCGCTCAGAGGCATTTTGCTGACCAAAGCCTCAATTTCCTCTGCTTTATTGAGTTTTAGTAATCCCCGAATGTGTTTTGCTTTGGCAGAGCCGTCGACAAACGAGACTGTTGTTGCTTGGCCTTTGTCTGCATTGCTTTGTGCAACCTCATCTTTTAATGAGAGTCTGGGAGTGGCACCTGTACTCGAGAGGGGTGTTGTGGTTGGGGGGGGCGAAATTGTTTTTTTAAGCGCACTTGTTCCTAGGGGGGGGGTATTTGAGTTTGTGTTGATATTTGGCATCTTAAATTACCTCTTTGCAATGCATTATAGAGGGCTTAAGTGGGGATCTGAATTGGATTTAAACTTGTCTTAACCAGATTTTTTTATTTTAAAATGAGAGTGAGAACGGAGGCAGAAAAAAAGAAGCTAAGTTTCCCTAGCTTCTCACGCTTTACTTCGCACTCGAAATGAGCGGACAGTAAGCAATTTAGCTGCTGACAATTACCCTCTCATTATCTCTGACCTTGGCTTATTATTCAATGCCAAGGATGAATATGTTTCATATTTGTGATGGGTTTGTTACATTTATAAGTGGGGCTCAACTTCAATGAGTTTATCGGATTTAAAATTGCAAGTGGTTTGTGATTGCTTAGCTTGAAAAGGAATATATATGATGAGGAAATTATCTTTTGTAATGGCCCTGTGGCTTTCTACCGCTGTCTTAGGGGGTATATCTGCCCAGGCTAAAATATCGCACCCCATGGTTCGTGATTATATTCAGGCACCTATGCCGGGCTGGTATACGGAAGGCTTTACCCGTGGACACCTGAACATACCCTTGATGATGAATCAGGGTTTTAGTCGCTTTGAAGCTGTCGAAGTTCAAAATCAGATGAAAGACATGCTTGAAGACAATACAAGCTACCAGGCCTATGAGGCCCGTGGAGAAGCGGGGCACTTGTTTGCCCAAGGTGATACCCTTGTTTTGTCAGCTTTAGAAAAGGCAATTCATTCGGTTAAGGTTAAAAAACACTATGAAAGTGGCTTTCAGCCTAAGCCTCTGAAACAAGGGGCATTCTATGTGGTTTTTGACTTGGACGAAACCCTTTTGACCCATTGGTATAAGTTGGGTAAAAAAGGGAAACCCTTTACTGATTTAGAGAACTTGACCCTAGATTCTATTTTGCGCCCCCATTTGATCAGCCCGAGCTATGCGTCAATGACACCGGGTTGGGAGAAGGCTTTTCTGAAGCTCTCGAACACACCGGGCTGTCAGGGTATTATTGTGTTTACGGCAAAAGAGGATCGATCTGCACATTCGATTATTGATGCCCTTAAAATCCAAGGCAAGCCCTTAAGGGGCTTTTTAAAAGGTGTTTTTACACGAAATCATTTGGTAAGAGATCGCCACTCTGTCAAGCTGTCTAAGGATTTACGGGTGATCAACGAGGACCTCAAGCATGTTGTTTTGGTCGACGACAACCCGACCCGTATTTTTCCCAAGCAAAAGTCAAATCTAAGAGAGTTTCCCAAGTACAATCCAGATGTCTACTTGGCCGCCAAATACCAGAAAAAAGCGCCGAGGGCGTTGAAGTATTTTGAAAATCTCATGCCTGTGATTGTTTCTGAGATTCAAGAATCAGCCAAATACAGTCAAACCCATCAGACCTCATTTTCATCTGCCTATTACCCACATTCAATGGCAGCCAGTGCAGAGCTTTTAATGCTTCAGAAGCAAGGGTATTCAATGTTGGGAGCGATTCAATTTTTACGTGACCATTCAGATATGTTTCACCCGAAGTTCTTTTTTTACAGGGTGAAAAAATAAGGAGACATTTGAGCTATGGTCTCTATTCTATTTATTTTATTTTTACTTGCTTTGGCAACCCGTTTGCCCGTGGCTTTATTGATTATGCTTTTGTTTGCCGGTGGGGCTGGCTTTTTCTTTAATGTGTCGGCTCCAAGTGTCACTCCAGTGCTCACTCAAGAGCCTGCACAAGCCATAGAGTCTGATAAGGTGTATAAACACTCACCTATATTAGATGATCAGAAAGAGGTAAATAAACATGTTAAGTCCCCTATCAGAGTCCGAGATTAAAGCAGAGCTTACTGGATTAAAGGGATGGCTATATGCTGACAATAAAATTACAAAGACCTTTGTTTTTAACCATTTTCGTGAGGCGATGGGTTTTATTGTGCGTTTGAGCTATGACGCTGAAGAGCACAATCACCATCCAGAAATAATCAATGTTTATAATAAAGTGACACTTGCTCTACAGACCCATGATGCAGACAATCAAGTGACCTCGAAAGACATTGCTTTGGCAAAAGCCATTGAAGCATTTGCTTGGCTCTAAAAAAATGAAACTTGAATGAGCTGGGCACTTCTATCACAGATGGCTGGCTCATTTCAGGGTTATGCTATAGGGACAAAATAATAATTTAGCTTAGCAAACCAAAAATGAACACAATTCTTATATTAATCGCTTTACCTTTAACTGCTTTATTGACCATCTTTTTCGGCCGGTATGGCATCCCAGCTCTTTCAAAATTAAAACTGGGCCAACAAATTAGAAAAGAAGGCCCAGAGTCCCACTATAGTAAGGGAGGAACCCCAACCATGGGAGGGGTTCTGTTTTTGATTCCGATCATTTTGATCACCTTTTTCTTTTCCCAACCCAATTGGCACACCTTTGTTCTTTTGGGCATTGTTCTTTTGATCGCCTCAGTGGGCTTGATTGATGATTTACAAAAAGTTTTACTGAAAGACAATAAAGGCATTACACCCAAGCAGAAATTATTGGGTCAGGTTT